>OY720441.1:56098782-56228454 GCA_963082915.1 Dolichopus griseipennis
GTCCTTATAAAATCGCCACTTAATAGTACTACAATGAAGTGATGGCTATCAATCTGTTCTGCAGACTGCTTTCCCATTTAATTGTTTAACTTACTAAGTTCAAGTGTTGGTCTCTTCTATGTATCTATAAAACTAAGTGAATGACCCAGTTGTTTGACGATGGTTGAGTGGAAAAAATCTAAATATTTAAAAGGTATTTGTAAAGCTTCAGGCCAAAACTAATACACCTTTCATTTTGATAGGAATTAAGCAGGCGATATTGAGAAAAGCTATCAACTGGTTTTGCATCAATAATAAAAACCCAAATTAGTTTAGCTTCATCTTTAGCTTCCTTCGGATACATAATAAAACTATTAATATTATAATATAATAAATAAAATACAACTTATTATAAACTTTTATATACTAATTGATTGATTACTTTGTTTTGTCATTTGGAACATGCAATTTATCTCTAAATTCTTTATAATAATTCAATGGAATTTATTTTTTTTGAAAATGTTTACAGTAATTTTTTATTTGTCCCAAATGAAGGATCAAATCAAATTGGGTTTTATTTTTGTTTTTGCTTTCCAAATGTCTCCTACATTTATTTTTTTTAAAATTGTACATATTCCTTTAAAATAGGATTTGAATATATTCGTAGAAATCCTTTTTTTTTTCTGAATATCATATCAAACATTCATTTCATCTTATCAAGTCCTGCATCTTTTTTTTTATTTTGTTTTTTTGTTTTTTTTTTAAAACAAAATATTCCTAACAAGTTTTTTGTTGTTTTTTTTTTTTCTGTTATTTTTTTTTCTTTTTGCATATAAAATATTTACATTGACGATGTCCTTTTTTTTATTAAGGACATTCTCTTCCTTGGACTACTTTCTTTGTTTTCTTGTTTTTTTTTTAAATCCTCACAATTCTAATGTGTGTATAAACTTTACATTTCTTTATACACTTGTCCTGATTATTTTTCTCTGTCATTCCTATTTTGTTGTAGTTGTTGTTGTTGTTGCTCTTACTTACGCAAAATAGCCTTGAAAAATGTTGAAGTATAAAGTAAAAAGTAAAAAGCAAAAAAAACAAAAAAAAAAGAAATGATTTTTTTATTATTATCAACTTTTATAGATAAACGAAATCATTAAAATAAATATTTTTTATTTTCTTTAAAATAAATATTTTTTATTTTCTTTAAAATAAAAACAAAAAAAAAACAAAAATAAAATCAGAAAAAAAAAAATGTTTTATTTTTAAACAAAAGGAAAAATTCCCATTTTAAATGAAGATTTTTTCTTTTTCTGGAATCGCAAGGACAAACACTTAATATATATATATATATATATATATAAATATATTATTACATAATATAGAATATACGCAATATTAAAGTATGTATTTCATGTAGATTCTGTAGTACTATGTAAAAGTAAATATTGTCGATGATTGTATAAGAAAATTAAAAAATATTAAAATAAAATAAAATCAGAATAAAAAATCAGGACTAAAGAAAATTATAAAATAAGGATTCATATAGTTCGGGAAATAAAATTGAGTGTGTTGCTGTCGTTTTGTATTGAGTTCAAACACTTGTTTTTCACTCGTTTTAAATTAAACACTCGTTTCACACATGTTTTTCTGAGTGTGCTTTGGAGTCTTTAGAGAACCACATTTTCAAAAAATCCGTTATGCTTTGAAAAAAAAATGGAAAATATCTAAACTGATGAGTTTTTTCTATGAAAGCCTTTGAAATGTTTGATTGTTCAGTAGTGGGGGTTTTCTAAAAGCAACATTGAAAAATTGAGGATTTTGCAATAGAAACTCTACCTTAAAGTAATTTATTGTATAATAGTTGTAGTAATATTTCTATTGTATAAATCACTTTTATTATATTACATATTTGGGAAATGTTAATGCCCCATACACGATACTCGATATACAATTATGCTCTTTTAGATAATTATTTTTATTTTAATCATATGTATTTTATTTACAATCCCTTGGACTTGGAATTCTAAAGAACAGATCAGCTTCTTATTTATATAAAGTTATCAGACTTACATTCTTATACTTAATACAAAGTGGTAAAAAGTGCTATCAAATGTGCTATTAAAAATAAATTCCGAATAACTGGTTACTAAATTCAAATGTTTTTTAAAATAATAATTATTTAAATAAACAATGATTTCTAAATATACTAAGTTTTTAAAATTGATCAAGAAGTATTAAATTTTTTTTTCCTAGCTCCATACAGATTTACACCGTAAATAAGTTCGTGATGGCCCCCAAATGGATTATTCAATTCCGTAATTTAAGGTACAAAAAAATATTTAAAAAAAAACTTCATCCTAAAAGTATGCAAAAGATATTAATTTTAAAAAACTTTTTAAAAGAGAAGCAAAAGTCTTACAGAAAGCGTGCAATTATCTTGCATTTCAACCAGTTTTGAACAATGTCATAAAATTCAAAATTCAAGTTTATATAGAAGTTTGACTAAAATCGATTACAAAATTAATACCGAACCGTCAGACAAAAAGCGAACTATTAAAAACGTTTAAATAAAATAGCATGAGATAAACTTTAGTTAAGCAAGCTCGAAATTTTTAGAGTTAAAAAATTAATTTTAACTTTTTAAAATAATAATACTGTTATAATATCTTTGAAAATTATAATAAATTTAAAATTGAGCCCCAAACTCTAATTGATTGGAGGTATGTAATTGGTTTATTATTAGATTATCTAGACCCTTTAATAATTCAGCTAAGAATACCGTTAACTCTGTACTTTTTAATTAATGTAACATTAAAATTTAAATTTGTTGCTCTTGCGTCTTGATCAAATATAAACTGTTATAGTACTTTGGTAAAAGGTTTCACCTTGTACCACCTACTCAACATTCTTGTAACATTCCTCAATAAACATTAAATTTTTTTGGGGCATTTGCATCATCATATATGAAAAACATTATTATTAAAAAAATTATATTACCGTTATGAATGTTTATTACAAGCAATAAAAATTTTAAAATGAAAATATGTGGGTATATAATACATATATATACAAATATATACATATATATATATATATATATGCAATCAAAAATCAAAGAAAATTTATTTAACTGTATGATTACCACCATATTAAAATAAAAATTCTTTTTTCAAACTGCCTATTTTGTAGACCTGTGTTTGTATACGTATGTATGTATATGTTATACAATATATATACCACTCTTTTGAAGATTTTCAATTCCTTTTTTTCGTATTCTTTTTTTTTGTTTTTTCAAAAATAAATAAATCAGAATTTTCTTTTATTTTAGTATTGCAAAAAAAAAACAACAAAATAAAAAAAAATAAACAAAAATTTTCCAAAAAAATAAAATCAGTAAAGAAACCATGACAATGAAGGGGTTGGTAGAATAATGCGGGGGTGTAAAACACAAAAAAAATTTGCTAAAAAAAAAAACGAGTTAAAAAAAAATGTGAAATTCCAAAATTTTGTTGTTGTTTTTTTTTATTACCAAAATAACTTTTGATTTGTTTTAAGAAGCAATACGATAATAAAGTATAAAATATGATCTGGATCTCGGAATCTGGGGATCTGGAACAAAGAAAATTCTGGGGGGAAACATAAAAAAAAAAAAATCTGTTATTCATTTATGACACTAATATCGACCCCAAAAAAAAAAAAAAAAAACACAAAATAAATATTTTCTCAATTTACACCTATACCACACTTAAATTACATTATATAATATAAAAGTGTATATATACACATATATACACGCACCTGTGCTAATATACCTAATACAAATTCATATATTTTTGGTATATTATGTATTTTATGTATATAGAAGTAGAATTTAATACCTAGGTAGGTACAACATTTTATTAAATATATGAATCATACTTTTATATTTATAACGTATTATGATGAAGGTTTGAATTAATCCAAAAAGAAAATCCATAAAACTTTTTGGACTGGAAAAGATTTTTTCTTATTATTTTTGTGTTTTTAATTTTTTTTTTTTTTTTTTTTGGCCTCTCACTTCTTTTGAAGTTTTATTATTATTGTGGGAAAATATGAATGGCGATATCTGGTTGTTTTAAGTTTCTTTTTTTCCCCAATTCGTTCTTAATATTGGCACAATAATTTTTGTATGCGATAAGTCATAAAAAAAAAAAAAAAACTGATACAAAACAAATATATTTATACATATATACATTTATAATAAATTAGGAATGTTAGAAAGAGATGGAGGACAAAAAAAAAACAAAAACAGATGATAATATTAAAAAGATCATAAAATAAATAAAATAAACAAATAAATAAATAAGTAAAAAAAAAAATAATATATTGAGACCTTTTCAATGGCAAAAAAAGGTCATGGTTTGAGGTAATCCCATACTTAATTTAAAACACCCAAAAAAATGTATTATTGTGAATTATAATTTTATTTTTTGTGTAGGTATATGTATATATAAAAGTATTTATTAAAAGATTTTAATCGCAAAATGAATTGCATTGACTAAATTTCTCAGAGTTATGACAGCATTTTTCAGAATGTAAAACGAAATATGAGATTTAAAACTAGGTTTTTTTTATATAATAATTTCTGAAACCAGATTTTCAGAAAACGGGATATACTTCAGTCCAACACTTCAGATCCAACCCCTTTTAACATTGAAATATCTGGTATTTAAAAACTGAAATTTTATTTTAACAAGTGATGAAAAAAACCAAGGGTTTTTAAAAAAGCAGATTTTCAAAATTATATAGTGTTTCATATTGCGTTTAATTTTGGAAATATAAAATCTGTTGACTAAGTTTATGATTGAAAAAAATGGAATATTTTTTAATACTAATAGCCCACCAGGAGAAGGTTCCCAATTTTTACAATTAAAATGGTGAATTTTTCTAAAATTTAAAATATTTTTATCTAGGCAAAAACGGTTCGAACTAAGAGACACTTTCTCCCAAAATTTCAAGTTTCTAATTTGAGCCGTTCAGAAGATATTTTCTGAAAAAGTCAATATCTTGTTTATCTTCATACCTGAGGTCTATTTCATATGATTAAATAAAGTTAGTTTAAATATTTTCATATTTATTGAATTAATGAGTACGGTTTTCTTATTTAAAATTAAATATTGATTTGTTTTAAATTTTTAAAAAACACTTCACTGGTACAATTTTTAAAAAAGAAATGTTCAATATTAAGGTTATGTTATCTAAAGGTCTGAAAGGAGATTAATTGCAAAAAAGGAGAGAAAGGATTGGATTTGCCTTGCTGTTAAAGGAATTTCATTTAATTATTAAGATTGAATTTTTAAAGCTTAAAATTCAGAAATTTTAATTTTAAGGTAACGTAGACTTAATATCACAACTTGTAAGACTTAGTTTCCAAAACTTAATTGACAATTTCCTAATTAAACTCTTAATTAATTTTATAATTATACTTTCAAATTAGATATATAGAAAAAATTGTTAACTCAGAATCCAAATCCCAGGTTTCCCAAACCCAATTCTCAATAATCCTTTCAGATCCTTATTCTCGAAACGTAGTTGTACATTTGTATCCCAGGTCTAAAAATTTGCTTCAAAAAAGGTTTTGGTTTTGGTGTATTAAGTTTGCATAGCTCCCTTCAGCTATATGCACTACGCAAGCTCCCAAGCTCCCATATATAACTTTTAAAGCTTGACATGTTCCGCGTGAAAAAAAAGAATTGCTAAGCAAAGGGTTTAATAAGTAAAATGTTTATTAAAGGATTCGTTTATATTTGATTCTCCAACGCATTACAATATTATTTGTGAAACCTTCTATTTAAATATTTTTATAAAACTTAAAGCGGACTTAAACTATTCTAGAGATTTTTTTATATTATTTTCTCAAATATTCGCATCTGAGTTTTAATTAACTTTAAAAAATTCTACTTCTGATAGTCTTCTTAAAAATGTTGGTATTACTACCTTATGTTATTTTATGGTCTAAAATTTTAATTCAAATATTTTGCATATAATAACTCCTTCTTATTAAAGTAATTTAATAGGTCTGAATAGTGGAGCTAAAGATACCTAAACGTACCTAAATGCAGCCACATGCCATCCTTGGAATTTATATTTGATTTTCAATATTTTTTTTTTATAAGAAGCATAATTGATCTAACCAACAAGCAGGACGAATCAATAGGACGTCAAAATTAGTGTTAAATCGAAGAGGAAGTAAAAATAATTTCGTTCAAACCGACTAAATCCAATATATTAGAGACTGACATCAAAATACAATGACTTTAGAAGAATTAAAACAAATACATAAGTTATTGTTTTATGCTTCAAAATAAATTATTGAATTTATTTAAAATTAAAATGTATCTTATCACAAAACAAAATATCTTAAAGCACAAAAAAAAAATAAAAAAAAAAACAGATAAAAGAAATTTTTGATTTAATTTTCTACTTTTGTGAAAATCTTGAATTTTGGCTCGAATATTTCGTGTGTTTCCTTCCTAATTTATTTTTTTATTTTTTTTTGAGTGTAACAGATTTTAAAGTGTAGGTGTATTTTTAAATTTTATGACTTTTATAAAAAAATTATATATTATATGTAGGTACTGTGTATGTATTATGTATAAAATCGGACACATTATTATTATATTATATTTTATTTTATATACGCATGTATTTGCAACTCTTTTGCTTTTTTAATAACAAAAAATTTTTTTATTCTGACTTCGAAATATTTCATTAGAATTTTTCACATAATTATTTTCCATTTATTTTATTACATTAGTACTTCGGCTTTTAGCACATTTTTTAAAGAATTTTTGAAAAATATTGTTTGTCTGTTGGTCTGTTTACAAAAATTTTACACAATTTTAAACCAAGAAATGAATTTATGATTTTATTTATTCAATCGCAACGGATTCTTCACGAATTCACTATTACAACTTCCCGTTATCCTCAATTTTTCCATTCTTATCCCATCCCATACGTATTTGTGATTACGTTAAGTACAAAGGATCATATTCCTTGTTTGTGAATTTAGAATAATAATAAAAGAAAAAAAAATAGAAAAGGAAAGTTTCATAAAAGAAGTACCAGTTATAAAACAATTTTTAAGGTACGCTTACGTGTTTCCGAGTTAGACCTCCGCAACTATGAAAATCTCTAAAATTAAAAAATTAAATTTACCTAAATTCTTCTGGGTACTCTTGAAATTTTTTAGGCTTTTTAAATTACGGTACCTATATAAAGTTATACCTGAAGGTTCTTAAAGTTTTGACTCCTTAAAAGCTCTTAGAAAAATTCGACAAGCGAATGATCATTAGAAATATCTTGGGTATACCCCGCAATTTTAGAGCTATAAGATAGATAAAGTTTTATGAATTAAGATAACCCTAAACTTATACCCCTAAACTTATTAATTTTGATATTCCTAAATTTACAAAGTAAATAACTATGGTTCTCCTAAATATAGGGGTCTGTTATTGTAATGGAGGGCTTTACTTCGGGTGTGTTATATTTAAAAAAAAAAAAAAACGCTTTTGTAAATGTGCGTCCATAAAAAGTGTTTCTTTTTCATACTCCTTTATTCTATTTTATTTCATACTCCTTTATTATCCTGCTTTTGAAATTTCCTTTTTCCTGTTAAATTTTTAAAAAATTTTACAAAAATCGGAGTTACAAAATGTAAAAAAAAAATTTTTTTCGCTGAAAATAAAAAAAAAACAATAAATTTAAATAAAATATCAAAAAAAAAAATCAAAAAAAAAATCCTAACTGCTGCATAATGATTATTATCATTTTATGATGATGAGCTTAAGGCGAATTAAATCTCCATTATAACGGATGAAGGAAATAAATTCACTCTTCGATTTGTTTCATTTGAAGTAAAAAAAAAAAGCAAAATAAAAAAAAAACAAAATACAACTACAACGAAAAGTATTTTTTTTTTCACAAACCTATAAGAGGGTTGAAATATTGTAAAAAGATTTAATAATGTTGTTTAACTCTTGATCTCAGAATTAAAAGTAATTGTATATTTAAATATTAAAATTTATTCCATTTTCTTTTCAAAAAGCGTTTTTTTTTTTGTAATATTTTTTTATTTTATTTTTATTTTTTTTTGAATTTGAATTAATTTGAATTTTTTTAAGTTAATTTTATTTTTGCAAAGGTTCGACCCATCAAAGAATTACAAATTTAATATTTTAAATAATAAAATATATTGTTAATTAATTCAATTTTATTATTTATATTAAGAGTTCTTAGTGCACCTTTAATATTATTTAATAAAAAATTTTAATGCAGTAATTTAATAATTTAAGTAACTCTGTAAAA
The DNA here is from genome assembly GCA_963082915.1 of Dolichopus griseipennis. NCBI lineage: Eukaryota > Metazoa > Arthropoda > Insecta > Diptera > Dolichopodidae > Dolichopus > Dolichopus griseipennis. The sequence goes on from OY720441.1 coordinate 56,107,108, forward strand.
AGAAAATTTGTAAATGAATTTTAAAATAAGTTATTCAGATATTAATCAGATTTATATTTTTATTAAGAGTTCAATTGAAAATTATATTAAAAAAGATTTTAAAATGAATTTTATTTTTTATCAAACTTATTCTTACATCTTAATTAACTACTTACCTTATTATTGTAAATAGAAGCAAAGTAATCGAATTACAGTTTTCAGAATTTAGTATATACTTTAACTTCTTATTGGGAAGTTGTAAGTAATATTTAAATTGCTAATCAACATCAACAATGGTAGTTTCTGTTTTTTTTTCTGATAATCAAAGTAATATGAAATAGTAATTTGAATGATTAGAAAGAGTAAAATGCTAATCAAGAAATCGGAGATACAGGATAAGATATTTATACATATAAATAGATAAAACAGGGCAATAATGCATCAACAACTTATCATTAATCAAATAATCATGTTTTTGAAAAATTTTTGTGGTACAGGGTCAGAACTCCCAGGATCATAAGTCCCTTAGGAACTTATGACTCACTTAGTAAGACATAAATCCGTAAGGGACGTAAGACTCATAGCAGTGAGCCAGAACTGCCTAAGAGACTTATGACTTTGAGAGTTTTGACTCAGCGTGGTGGGTCATAACTCCCTTATACAGTTCTCAACTTAAAAATTATTAGTAATATTAAAAAAAATATTAATTTTAGTTATATAATATCAGTGACGGGTACATATTTTGGGCTTGGATTCGAAATCAGAGTATTCCCTTTTTCCAAAATTAAGAAAACAACAAACATTTTACATTTAAACTACATTCTGAAAAGTTATTTTGAAAAAAGGGTAATCCTGATTTTGTAACCAAAGTCTCGCATACATGATTTCATGAATACTCTGGAAAAATGTTGGTCAACTTTGATTTTTTAACCAAATATGCTTCCTAATATAGCATCTCGCATAAATAAATATGAAAATGCATATTGTCGTACACCTAATATTTTACTTAAATATATTTTTATATTATCATACTTTAAATTATAAAGATCAGAAAAAACTTTCAGAAATTATATCAAAATTTTAACTTTAATATATTACTCGTACCCTCAATCACACAATTTATATGTGATATGATTTTATAACTCAAAATTTAATAAAGGGAGTCATAGTTCACTTAATGGGTCATAACTCCCTAAAGGAACTAATAATTTAATAAAGGCAGTTATAGCCCTGGGAGTTCTGACCCTGCACCACTTTTTTGATTAAAAAAAATTCTTTTAGGGGGAATGTTTAAGAAAAAAGGTTTGGATAAACTTACAATTTTTGAAATTATTAATTAGGTACTTGTTTTTTAAATTGTAGCAAAATATTAAATCCGCGACTTGTACACACTAGATTGATTGCATTAAACTGATCTTGACTTCACAATTGGTCATTTTGAACAAAAAACAGCTTCGAACTCGCAATTTTTGTTTGATAAATTAAAGTTAAGTTTAAGCTCTAAAATTTCCAAGTCATACTGTTTTTAAGAAAATGCAAGTGATACTAATGTGTCTCAATAATTATATTTTTTTAATTTTATACATTTTAGTAGTAAAATATATTTTTATAGATTTCAACATTATAGGGGTCCAATTACACCAGCCACTTATCACTAATCTAATAATCGAATAATAATTTTTTATAACAATGTTTAATATAAACCATATCAAGTAATTTAAACAAACTTTAGCTTATCATAAAATATTGAATATTTGATTACTTGATTATTTTTAACTGTTTGGTTCAACAGGTTTATGATACTGAGCCCTATTGCACCAACACTTATCACTAATATACTAATCATTTCCTTGATAGGTCAATGGCTTCTACTAATCAAACTTCATATATTTAATGTCAAAAATGGTTTTGTTGCAATAGGGCCCTGGTGTTATCAATCTAATTTAAGTATACTACAACTAACTCAAAATGTATTATAAAAATTATATTAGTTCTTAATTACTTAAGAAATTATTATTCATTTCTTAAGTTTATACTTGTATTAATTTGAATACGAAAACAACTCTTTCAAAGAACTTTGAACCATAGAATATGAACACTTACATTAAAAGTACCTAATACAACGTAGTTTATTTCTAAATCCTACTAGAAATTAAAACCAACAAATGTCGAAAAAATTTTCAAAATTATAAATGATAACTTATTTAAACAAATCATCTCTAAATGATTAATTGAACATCTAATCAAAATTTACAATTTACCCAAAAAAAGGGGTTTAATTTCTTTAAAGTAAGCTTCAAGAAACGAATTGATAATCCATTTAAATAAAAAACACATAAATATATATATATATATATAAATAAAACCATAATATTTATTCGACTTTAAATAAAAATTCTATATTAAAAATCCATTAAGATTTATGCTGTTGATGTCACGACTTTTATTTCTCCAGAGAATCATTTCTCAATAAAACAACAACAACAGCAAAATAAAACAAAAACAAAAAATATTAAGTACAAATGTTCAAAAAAAACGTTTTTAACCGCCATTTTCAATATGTTTATAAATCTTCTTCCATGTCTTTTATATTTTTTTTTTTTGTTTTTTTTTTTTTTGTTATTTCTAATCCACTATATTTCCGCCTTTACTGTTTTTTGTTTTTTTTTTTTTTTTTTTGGAAGATTCACCTGTATTATATCTGCAGATACTTTTTAATGTCATCGGAAATCTTTCTAACACACAAAAGCATATTTAAAACCAATTACCTAGAAGAATGGTATTTTCTTTAAGAAATATTTTTATATATATATATATATATGTATAATAGTAGATACATTTGTATATTATTATCTAGAGATACACTTACTGTTATTTTTTTTTTTTCTTATTCTATAATTCAAAGATACTTTATTTTTTTTTGTTAAAAGATACTTTTTTTTTCTATTTGTATATATATATAAGTGTACTATTCAAAATATTATCAGGATCAGCAATAAAAATATCCAAATATACATTCAAATATTATAAAACTACTACTAAAAAAAAAAAGAAGGAGAAAATCAAGAAAAGCTTTTTTTTAAAACTTAATAAATATTTTATTACTTCTTTTTTGGAGTGAAAAAGATAGAAAAATAAACATTGACATATTTTAATAAAAAAAAAAAGAAAAATAAGAATAGAAGAAAAAAAAAGATCATCTTTCATTTTTAATTTTTAGCACATTTTCAAAAAATTTTGTAAAAATGTACCTATATAGTTTCATTCTGTCCGTCCGTCCGTCTGTTTGTCCGTCTGTCTGTCTATCCGTCTGTCTGTCCTTATGTTTACAAAAACCTTTACAACGTTTACTAATACTAATTTCTGAAGTTTAGAACTCCTACTAATTTCTGAAGTTTAGAACTTCAGAAATTAGTAGGAGTCGGTTAGCAAAATTTTTTGTCACGTGCCCTGTTTAGCAGCTATAAGGGCTCGAAAATTTAAATTTTGCTATTTTTAAACACCTGTAACTTGAATACCTGTTCAAATTTTTTTTTGTTAATATACAAAATTTTAAGGTCCAACATTATACTTTAACATATGTTAAAAGATTTTCTTAAATTTAAAAGCGGTTCTTTAAATTGAAGAAAGTGTCTGTCAGTTTTAACCATTTTTGCTTATATAGTAAAGTTCTAAATAAAGTTCCAAATTTTGGTAGAATTCACAATTTAATTCCTTGAACCTAAAAAAGTTGTGAGAAGGGGAGTAGCGCGGATTAGATCCTTGAGAAATTGTGCAACCTTCCCCATAGACGGGCTATTAGGACTTAAAAATTAAAAAATTTACTGTTTTTATAGGTAAGCAGTAACTTAGTCACCAACGTATATATTTCCTAAATTAAATGGTAACATTGAAGCTTCAACATCATATTCCGATAAAATGCTCAGTATGAAACACTATATTATTTTGAAAATGTGCTTTTTTATAAACCCTTGGTTTTTTTCATCACTTGTTTTTTTATCCTTTGATATCCTTTTTATTATTAAAGGTGTAGCACCAGTAATAATTCATCGAAAATTTTTTTCTTTTTTTTTTAACCTGCATGTTTTTTTTTTAGTCGTGAAGTTAAAGAGATTTTTAGTTTATTTTTTTTTTTTGTATCTTAAGATTTTTTTTTGTACTTTTTTCTTACTTCCGTATTACCATCTGTTTTTTTCATTTTAACTTCTTTTTTTTTCTTCTGAAAAAAAAAAGGATAATAAAGTTTTTAAAATGAAAAAAAAAATTGTGAATTGTGAATGAGGGCGCTTCTTGATATACGCGTTTCTATTTTTTCGAATACCTTTTGAAGTTAAAAAGAAAAGAACAAAAAGAACAAAAAAAAAAAAAATCTTTAAATTGTTGAAAGATTTTTTTTTCTTTTGTTTTATTTTTTTTTTTGAAACAAAATGATGAGATTGATCAAATCGATTTGAATCGGTGCAAAATTACAAAAAAAAAAAGAAAAACAAAAAAAAAAAAAAACAAAAGAAAACCTAAATACGAATAAGTGGAGATTTTTGATTATTTTGTAAAAAGCGATTTTGATAAAAGGCTGGTTGAAATTTTGAAAAAGGATTGTTTATATTTTTTTTTTAGTTTATTTTTTTTGTTTTTTTTTTTGTTTTTTTTATTTTTCACTTAAAATCTTAAATTTTAACAATCAGTGTTTTGTTTTCATTTTGATTTTGATAAAAGTTGGCATTATCGATTTTGAGTTGTTTAAAAAAATAAAAGATTTTCTAAAAATAAAAAAAACAGTGTTTGTTTTTTTTTTGATTTTGTAAGAAAGAGAGAGAAAAACAAAAGTAAGGGAGAAAAAAAAAAATAGAAAAAAAACGAAAGAGAAAATATAAAATTACTGTCTATGTTGATCAATCAGCTTTCATTTTATTTTCATTGTGTTTTTTTTTTTCATTTGTTTTCCTTTTTGCTGATTTTTTCTTGATTTTCTATTTTTTTTTTTCTTTCTTTTTTTTTTTGTTGAAATGTTCGATATTTATTTGAGACATATTTGGAAAAATCTACAGAGTGGTTAAAAAATATGTGTTCATAAATGAGATGATTAGGGAGATTGATAATTGAGAGAGTTAAGAATAACTTTGGAATTCAAATGGGTGTTGTACATTTTTGAATTATCTTTGATTCCGATAGGTATTTAATATATTGTGGTATATAGATAGGTATTCCCTAAAGCTTTTTTTTTGTCAATATTAGGAGATATATAAGAGAGTGAGCCTAATAAAATCTCCTAACCCTAGAAAGTGCATTAAAAACTTCAAAATATATAAAAATAAACATTTTTAATCAATCATTTTTATCAAAGAAATGTAAAATTTTATAATTTTAAATGTTTTTTTTTTGTAGTATAAATAACTGTATCTAAGTACCCTAATTATTCAAGGTAAAGTAACTCGTTATTCTGTCAATAATTTCTAACTAGATTTGGTTATCTATTAGTTTTTTTTTTTTTTTTTTTTTTTTTTGCGAGGGTTGATGGAAAGCATCGAAAGCCGCCCAGAATCACTGTACGAGGTTCATCTGGGGAGTGTTGGACTTTAACCAACTAAAACCACCCACCTTTTTTTAAAACCAAACTTGGTATGGATCTTAAATACAAATGCATTGTTTGGTTTTTAGGATCGGGATTGGGAAGGAAATTAGGATTAGGATTAGGATTTAGGAATTTGAATTATGATGGATAAAGGAATTAATTTAAAGGAAAGTCATGAAGATGGATGTTCATGTTCTTCTTAAACTTTATTGGATCGTACATATAAAAACTACCAACTTTGGGAAACACATTACATGGTAACTGATTCCATAATCCGCGATGTGCGCACAACAAACGAATTTCCATAAGTCATGTTTCGCAATCTTACTAATTCAACAATGTAGGGATGAGCATCTGTCGCACTCCTTGTTTCACGTTGAAAAACTTTTAGGGGAGGCATTAATTGTTTGATTTCATTTGAACAAGTGTTCGTCCCTACGAGGTATCTATAAAATAGAGTTAGTGACCAAACGGTTCGCCGATGGTTAAGTGGAGTGAGCGATGAGGTAACACTGGGATTATTCTTAAGACGGATAGCTCTATTTTTAACTTTATTGAGATAGCCGAGTGCGGTTTGGGCGGCTCCAGCCCAAATATGTGCATTATACTCCATTTTTGGTTTAATGTAAGTTTTATAGATTTTTAGAAGATCAGGTGCATTTCAAAGCAAAGTTGTAGCCCTTAATTTGTATAACAACTAATAAATTTGTAATATGTTTGGTTTATCTGACTTTATTCGGAGCAGTAATTTTTTTAGCTTCCTCCTATGTTTTTCCAGTTGAGGTCAGTTCCTGGCATCCAGGTGTTATTGGGGCGGCCTCGTTTTCGATTTTCTTGTGGGTTCCAATTAAGTCCTTCCCTTGCTATGCTTTTTTACAGCTTTCTAAGTGCGTGCCCTATCCATCTTCACTTTTTCCTTTTGATCTCTTGCTCCATCGGTTCTACTTTGGCAACTTTCCATAGGTCATTATTGCTTATTGCGTTGGGCCAGTATACCCTGCATATGATTCTTAGACATTTATCAATGAACACGTGTAGTTTCTGTGTGATGTTGTTTGTAATTAACCAGGTTTCACTTTCATATGTTAAGGTGGTCTATCATATAGGTAATATGTTATAAATATGTTTATAATATGAAATTTTAAAACTCTTCGCGCAACCGTCTAGGCTGTATTTCATATCTAATTATATATCATATATAGCGGTTTCTAATGAGCTTTTAAAGAACTATAAATTATTAAAAATAGAATACCTAAGACATATACTTAATTAATTAAAAAAAGTAAATATTTTGTTTCCAATTGAACTTTCTGTACAACACGGTCATGTTTCTTAATTCAATTTTTTTTTAAATCACCCTGTAAACAATAAATACCACTTACATATGTTTCGTATATAGAATATAAAATATAGAGAAAAAAAAAGTGTTTTAAGAGTGTACAATTTAAAAAAAAAAAAGAATAAATAAATATAAAGAATATTAAAAGAAGGACTAAAAAATTCCAGCCATATATATATACATATATTTGTTTTTTTTTTCTATTTTTATTTTTATTTTTTTTAACAATTTTTTAAATGAAAGGATGTGTTCAATTTAATAATATATTTGATACATATAAAAAAAAAAAAAATAAAAAATATAAAAGGACATTATTTGCTTGAGCAAGCACAAAATTTTTTTTTGTTAAATAAATACACACATTCATATATTCTATTATTATATTATATAAAAAAAATCAAATTATATTAAAAATACATATAATGTTATTATATATAAACATATACTATATACATTTTATATACATATATATTTATTTATACTCTATAATCCTTTTAAATCAATTTTCTTGCGTTTATTTTCAGGTTTTCTGTTTCTAAGAATCGTTTGATTTTTATTTTTTTTTTATTTTTCGTTTTTTTTTTTTTTTTGTGTTCCTGTAGAAAATATAGGGATCTTAGGGTTTGGATCATTTTGGGCATAGGTTACATGAGAATATATTGTATATCGTAAATTCAACGTCAAATTCCAGGATAACGTTTTTTCTTTTTTTTGATATTTCTTAAATTATTTTCTTTGTGTATTTTGTTTTTTTTTTTTTAAATATTATTTGTTATATTCTTATTGTATTACGTTTGTTTGTACACACATGTATATATATGTATATGTTTAGTTGATATTTTTTTTTTATTCTTTATCAAATTTAAGAAAATTGTCGAGGTGTACAAGGGATATAAGAAGATTAAATGATCAAAAAAAAAAAAACGAAAATACCATTGACCTAGCTGAAATCTAAAAAAAAATTAAATGTTCAAAAAAATATATGAAAAAAGGTTAAATATAAAATATATATATATATGCATATGTGTGTATTATAAATATTTACAATAATGAATCTAATATTCTCAATATTATAACCTTCTGTTTTAAACCTATGATCTGATTTTGTTAAAAAAAAACTTAAAAATAAAAATTTGTCATGTAAGCCATACTTAGGGTATAATTTAATTTTTTTTTTTTATCTGTTTTTTAATACTAAAGATACTAAAAAAATAAAAAATGGAATTTATCAACAATTCATTTGGAATAATAATGATACTTAAAATTTAAAAAATTTTTACCCAATGATCAGAAGAATGATTAATCAAAATTACTTTTAAGATTATTGATGATTAATACTTAGAGATAGAATATTAAGATTATAAAGTTTTATTTAATTTGTTTTCAAATATATTGATTATAGGTCTAACTTTATCTTTAATTTAGTTTTATTTGAAAAAAAAGATGCATACTTCATTCCTTATAACATTGTATATAGAGGACTGTCTATAAATGAATAAAAATATTTTAATGCGCCTACATCTATGCAAAATTCTTAGAATATTTGAATTAATATGATATTGATCTGTTTAGGCAATGTCAATCAATAATGTATTGCTGGTTAACAATTAGAGTGGGGTAATTCCCACAGACCAAAAGAATTTTTAATTTTAAGAGGAAAATTATCGAAAAAAAATCCCTTGGTCACTACATCATAATATTTAATCGGCTTATTTTTTCCCATACAAATATAAACATCCTTTTTTAGGACAAACTATTTGACCAATTTTAATGAAACAACAACCAAAAGAAAGGTTTTTATTGTTTTCATAGGACAATGATATTTTTTTTTTAGAATATTGCGTTTTTTCAGGTGAAAATCCGTCTTGAATTTAACGTAAATTTGAATTTAACGGTCACGCTGTTAAAAGTTAAGGCTTATGACTCTAATATTATGCGCCGACTTTCTGGGTAAAAGTAATTCATTTTCGGTTGTAACTCGCAGCTCAATCAAACTATTATACATATGCGCCGACTTATGTCTTTTTTTTTTTGTTTAGTTAATGTTCAATGAACAAGGAGATTTAAATTTTTTTTTTGTTTTTGTTTTTTCTTTATCTTAAAAAGTGAACGAAAAAAATGAGTTGAATGAAAGCAATACATTTGGTTTATACAGTAGTTTTCATTTATAGCGAACTCGGTGCAATTTTAATTATAAAAACTTTACACTTTTTGATAAAGAATTAAATTTTACCTAAAAATGAAAGTTTTTCATTGCATTGATATTTCTTTTATTTAAAATTCTTATATCTAATTATGTTGCTTGGTGATTAATTTAGTATTTTTTTATTTATTTTTGAATATAAAAAAAATCATAATAACGCATCAAAAATACAAAAAAAATTTCATTAGAAGAAAAAGCTTGAGGCTTGAGGCTGACACATCAAATAAAATTTTAGCAAATGAGTTCGAAGTGTCCATTCTAGAATCAGCACATTCTACAATGTTCAAGTTTTATACTAATTTTTAAAAATTCACAGCATTCTTTTAAAACGACATTCGTTTATTACGACGAATATTTTCCGTCCCATCATGGTCGTTATAACCGAAAAGTACTGTACTTTGTTTTCGTTTGCTTAAAAATGTTTTTTTTTTAAATCGTATTTTGTTGTTGGTTTTTGTTAAGTTTTTTGTAAAATAAGAAACCGACTTCTGATAAATAATATTTCTTAAGAAAAATGATTTGTTACTTATGGATCAACCAAATTCAGCGTGTACGGCGTTCAGTTTCTGTCAAAAAATTTTGAAATAAATTGTTATGTAAATAAATTTACATGAAAGCATACACGACGTACTGTACCTCGGAGTTTTAAAATTTAAACATTGACAAAGCATATAAAAAAGTTTTTTCTTATGTTGTTATTGTTCTAAAAATAAAATATTTTAAAATAATATTGTTTTTAAAAATACCTATATTTTTTTAAAAAATACTTTACATATATTCAAAATAATTGAAATACCTATAGTATTTTTGCAGAAATAAAAAAATAACTTTTCATAAGAAAAATTATGTGTTCTTTACAGATCAACCAGAATAAACGCATACGGCATGCAGTTTCTGTCAAAAAAATTTGAAATAAGTAGGTATGTTATATACTGTACTTCGGAATTTAAAATTTTAAAATTTAACAAAGCGTATAAAAATAATGTAATTGTTTTTTCTGATGTTGCTACGATTTAGATTTCAAAATAAAATATTTTAAAATAATATTTTTTTTTAAAAAAACATACATTCAAAATAATTGAAAATACCTATAATATGTTCGTAAAAAAAAACTAAAAAATAATCTTAAACTTAAATAAAAGTTGACGTATAATTTCTGTCAAAAAATTTGTAAATAGGTACATGAATTTTCATGAGAGCAACCAAAATACGCGTAACGCGATGTACTGTAATCGAATTTTCAAAATTTACAAATTGACAAATGGTTTTTGGGTTTTTTAAGATTATGTTTTAAAAAATATCTTATATTGAAAAAAATTCAAAATATACCTATTATATGAAATTAATAAAATTTTTTGTTCTAAATTAAAACATTCAAATAAATTATAGCAAATGAGTTGGAAGTGTCCCTTCTAGAATCAGCACATTCTACAATGTCCAAGTCTTATACTAATTTTTCACAATTCACAGCATTCTTTTAAAACGACATTCGTTTATTACGACGAATATTTTTCGTCTCATCATGGTCGTTATAACCAAAAAGTACTGTATTTTGTTTTTGTTTGCAATTTATTATAATACAGTAGGTACTAAAAAAAAAATTTTTTGTAAATCGTAAATTGTGGTTGCTTTTTGTTAAGTTTTTTGTAAAATTAACAACCGACTTCTAAAATATGCAGAAACTGAAAAAAAAAAATAATATTTCTTAAGAAAAATGATTTGTTTCTTATTGATTAGCCAAAATCAGCATGTACGGCATTCAGTTTCTGTCAAAAAATTTTGAAATAATTAGTTATGTAAAAAAATTTACATGAAAGCATACGCGACGTACTGTACCTCAGAGTTTTAAAATTTAAAAATTGACAAAGTGTATAAAAATACATATTGAAATAGTTTTTTCTTATGCTGCTGCGATTAAATTTTAAAAATAAAATATTTTAAAATAACATTTTTTTTTAATTATTTAGTTTAAAACATACAAATATTCAAATAAATTGAAAATACCTACAGTAGGACAATATGTTTGCAAAACAAAAAAAAATATCTTTCTCAAAAAAAGTTATTTGTTCCTTTCCCAACCTAAATAAAAGCGTACAGCGTATAATTTATGTCAAAATATTGAGAAATAAATAGGTACATAAATTTACATTAGAGCAGCGAAAATACGCGTAACGCAATGTACTGTATCTCGAATTTTTAAAATTTACAAATATTGACAAAATGTATAAAAATATTATTATTGGTTTTTCTTATATTTCTAATATTATGTTTTAAAAAATAATATTTTTTTACAATAATTTTTATTAAAAAATATCTTATATTCAAAATACCTATAATATGAAATTAAAAATATTTTTTGTAGGTACTAAATTAAAACATTCAAATAAATATTTTTGATAAATTAAAAATTGTACGCGCGTATCGATTTACCGATAATGGATATGTAGACAGACATATTGACGTACTGCCGTATAAAAATTGTACGTCGTATGTTTTGATTTCATTCTAATAATTGAAAAGTTTATTTCACACTTTCAACATCGAATAATGTTTTTTTATAATAAAAAAAACTATTTTTAGTTTTACTTTGACAAAACGAACAAATTTTATATATCAAAAAGTGTACATGAAGATTAGATAGACGTAGTTTGTAAATGGAACGCTAATTTTTGTTTCAGGAGTACATAATTGTTAGATTAATCGTCATATATATATTTGACATATTAAAACTACCTGTCATTTGAGAAGTTAATTATATTTAATAGTATTTAAATATTAATAAAGTGAAAAAATTAAGGCTTATTGCTGATATAAATATAAAGAATATTTTTTTAAAATGGAAGGGGGTAAGTGCTTATTGGTTATCAAATAAAAAATATGATTTAACATAACCTATTCAAGAGAATTTTAATTAAAGCCATCTGCCGGAAATTATTTATCTACTCTGTCAAATACTCTTTTACAAGGGCTGAAGTAGCTGACAATAGTTGAGAGTAGAAAAGAGTTTACTTCTCATAAAGGAATAAAAGCAATAATATATATTTGTTTTAAGAAACTTATGAGTCATAGCTCATGACCATGTATAGAAATATATTTTTGTCAATAAAAAACTTAGGAAATATTAAATAAATAAACTAGACAAAAAGGTATAAAGGAAACTAAGGAATTCAGAATCATTTTTCGCATGTTTTCAGAACTTTAAATAGGCATACATTTGTAGTAAAAATTAAATTTAAAAATGAAAAAAGGGTAGGAAAAATTTATTCTGTGATTTATTGAAAAACTTTTTTTTTTGCTATAAATCTTAAGATTGAGATTTAAAAAAAGACTTCGGTCAACTTGACTATTTTTTGTACTTCTGGCAGCTTCAATATAATATAATACTAAATACTAAACTTATGAATTATGATTTGTTAAATTTTGTTGCACATATTATGTATTCATAGAGTTTTTTAATTAGGATACAGAGTACGTACAACATTGTTCATATCGTACTAAAATGTTTAGAAAAAAGTACAGTTTGCTATATGAAGGACAGCATTAACTCGAATTTTGGGTTCTTGACTTCAATAAATATATGTATATGTTTAGAATTATGTATTTATTAGAATAATATTTATATGTATTTAGAATTTTAATTTAATTTAATTGTACCAATTTATCCTCTCTTTAAAGCGGCTTAAGCTATAGAAATAAAACTCAAAAATCGGTACTTAACAATGTTTTAATAATTAAAAAAAATTATAAATTTTTTTTAAGCAAATTTCAAGCGCAAGAATTGTTGACAACACTGTTGGCATAACTTTTAGTAAGTATAGTCTAATATAATTTACACAAAACGAATTTTATATGTTAACTTAAAAGCAAAAATAGCTCGAATTTCGAGCACAGGGCGATACTAGTTTTTAATAAATTTTTAACATTCATATAATCTATGACATTTTATACAAATAAAATAGTAAACCCACTCATTAAAAAAAGATGCATCACTTCATTATTTATAACATTGTATATGGGGAACTGTCTATAAATGAATAAAAATTTTTTAATGCGCCTACATTTATGCAAAATTTTTAGAATATTTGAATTGATATGATATAGATCTGTTTAGGCAATGTCCATCAATAATGTACTGCTGGTTAACAATGAGAGTGGGGTAATTCCGCACAGACCAAAACAATTTTTAATTTTAAGAGGAAAATTGTCGAAAGAAAATCCCCACATTTGAATAAATTTATAATATTCATATGTTTATCACTCTTTACACATACAAAATAGTAAATCCTCCCACGAAATGAAAAAAAAAATTTGAATGCGCCTACATTTATGCAAAATTTATAAATATTTATGCTTTTGTTTGAAAAAAATGATAAATTTGCACTTTAAAGCTTATCTTAGTTTCTCATGATGATAAATAAATAATTAGATATTATACTTGAAACTTTTTAATACATACCATGGAAATTAATTATTTCATTTTAGTTATCTAATTATTTCTTCTATATTCACTATTAAAAATTTCCAATTTGATGTTTTATGACATAATTTCTTTCAATTAATAACAAAAGAAGTACAATACTAATTTCAATAGCCTAAATTTTTAGTTTTAAATTCAATTATCCAACTAATTTAACTTTTTTAATTTCATATCAATTTCACTTCAATTAAAAATATAAAATCTATAACAATATATGAAATTTTTCGTGAAAACTATCAAATTGAAAATAAATTTTCAATTCATTTGATTTCAGTTTCATGAAATTTAACTGAATAATCAAAAGAAATCAATACCTTCAAAATAAAACTTCGATTATTTCAATTTTAAATTCTATCTAATGTATGTTTCAGTGATAATTACTTGAAAAAAGCAATTAGTTACAGCCATAATGTGAGGAAATCAATATGGACATTTTAGTTGTTCTTTTTTATTTATTGTTTTATTTGTTTTGTTTTTTTTTTTTTTTTAATTTTTCCTCAATGATAATATTGCAAAATTAGTCTTCTATAGTATGATTATTTTGAATGAAAACTTTAGAAAATTTTCCATTGTATTGTACAGTTTAATTTTCCCGAAAATGTCAAGAGAATTTCGAAACTAAAATACAAAAAAATAATGAAAGACAATTTTTTTACTAATAGTTTAACGTAATTTAGTACAAAGAGTATATAGAAACAAGTGATGGATCCAGGGTTTTTTAGAAAAGTACATTTCCAAAAATTATACAATGTTTCATACTGACTTTTGAAAAAAAAATTTTGGGCATTAATAGCCAGATTCAACAGGCAATGCTCTTAAATTTTGTTAGGGATCTAACCCTCCACCCTAAAAAATAACTTGAAACTTTCACAATTTTTGAATTTTTTTTTTGGAATTTCATTCTAAGTGTAAGTTAAAATGTTTAATAATTAAGATACACGTTCTTCAATTTAAAGAAAGTCTTTTGAAATAACAAAACACTTTTAACACAAGTTAAAATATAAGAATAGAGCTTTATTAATTGGTTTCTACTTTAAAAAAATTTGAGTGGGTATTCAAGTTGCAGATAGTTGCAGATAAAAAATCATAATTTCAATTTCCGAAGATCTAACTTCTTCTAAAAATTTCAAATTTCTAACTTAAGCCCTTCACAAGATATGAGGAGTCAAAAATCTTGTAAAAATTTAGTTTTTCATAGCTGTAAATTAAAGTACCGTATGGCAACCCTAAATTTTTGTTTTATATATATTTATAAAGTTGATAAAAGCGGCTGTCTTTTACCGTTTTTAGATTGAAAATTTACCTTATAGAACACTTATAACCGTTTAAATGTATGAATTTTCTTAACTTTGGGGGGCTTAGGGAGTGATGCTTCAGGAAAAAAGTTCTTTCATGAAAATGTTTTTTTTTCCATATCTATTTGAAGTTAAAATATCGTTTCGTGATTTAGTGTAGAAATGTAGAAGTTTTGTCAACACGCTTTGACTAACAGACGGAAGGACTTAGTAAAGCTATATAGACTCATTTTTTCAAAATTTACTAAAAACGAGAATAGCATAGCAAAACAAATTTTAATGTGAATATTTAATTGTATAAAAAGAATCTGAAATAGAATTCAGTTCTTTTTCTATCTTTAAATGTCATCTTTTCAATCTATACAAGTACATATTGCTATTTCATTTCAATCTTAAGTTAATTCTAATTGAAAGCATATAAAAAAGAGAAAAATAAAAACAAAAAAAAAATCTTTTTAATTTTTTAAAAGGAAAATTGTACTAAAGAATAAATGAGCAGTAAAACTATAGTCAACCTAATAGTCAAAAGAAAAAATCTAAAGATTTTAGAAAAAGATTCTTTTTTTTTTGGAAAATTTTGATTCAATTTGATGGTTCTAAAATAAAAAAAAAGTCAAAGGAATTAGAAAAATATATGTATGTATGTATTTTAGAAAAATTTAGTAACATTGTAATCCATCTTTTATTGTTACCTTTGTTTAGTTTTTGAAAAGTTCTAATTTGAAATAATCAAATGAAATTAAATTACAGATTCTGGGGAGTAATTTTTTTTTCAAAAATTAGTACAGCATACTTAGATATCTTTAGTAAGTACTGATTTTAAAATTTTTTTCTGAAAATCAACAAATTTTAAAATTAGTATGAAAATTAAAATAGGTATTGTTAAGGAATTATTTGAAATATTTTGATTTTTCTATTAGAAATATTCGAATATCTGAATTTAATTACAATTGAAACAATACTTCAAGTAATTCCAAAAATGTGGATATGTACTTCATAGTACTTAATATATTTTGGAATGTGTTTAGTGCTTTTACATTAGTTTAAATTCAAAACTAGTAGAAGCTGTACATTAGAGAAATTTTTAAAAACTATAATCCCTACACTTAGGTTTTAGAAAAATAAGAACCTATAATGAATTATATACTGTATTTATACCCGTATGACTATATAGTCAAAGTAAATAAATTTGCCATTACGTTTGTGACGCAGAGAAGGAGGGGGGGGTAGATATAGACTCAAGTGTATGGATCGGATCAGAATCTGTCCGTCCGTCACCACGATAACTCTAAAACTAAAGGAGCTAGGATCTTGAAATTTTTGCAAATTCGTTTTTTTTGCAATATCCATCATCGCTATTTAAATCTAGCCATTTTGGTCCTCGGGTTCGGGTAGCTGCCATACAACTTCTTATTTTATATAAGTATTACTCTGTACCTATTACAGCTGCGTGTCTGAAATTTTGCCAAAAGTACTTTAGTTTTATGGCCAAAGTTTCTGAAAAATTTGGTTGATTTACTGCAGTGGGTTCGAGTAGCTGCCATACAACTTCTTATTTTATATGAGCATTATTCTACACCTAATGAAGCTGGGTATCTGAAATTTTGGCAAAGTGTAATAAATTTTGGCAATAGTTTAGTGTAATGGCCAAAGTTACTGCAAAATTTGGTTGGCTTACTGCAGAGGGTTCGAGTAGCTGCCATACAACTCCTTCTTTTATATGAGCATTACACTACACCTAACAAAGCTGGTATGTTTGAAATTTTGCCAAAAGTAATTAATGTTTATAATAATACGAAATAAAATTTATATAACGGTCATACGGGTATCCCAGAGTTGACACATTCTACTCTACCACACTCTTCCTCGTTTAAATTAAAATGAAATAACTAACTCAAAAGTTTAAGGAAGATATTTTAAAGCAACAAAACACAATCATCAATAATGTATATTGTGATAGATACATTCATTTTGACAATGAAAAAAAACTTCAATAAAATGCATATAAAATTTTTTTAGTTAAAAAATAAAACTTAAAAGAAAAAATATTTATATAAGCCTAATTCAATTAAAACAGTAGGTAGATTTTATACATTTCATTCTTAAAATTTTTCTATTTTTAAAAATCTCTTAATAGTACTTTTTAACTAGAGTTACCTACGCATATAATAAATTTTAGAAGTACTAACTAAATTGGTATGGAAATTTATAAATCCGGAGTTTGTTTTAAGAGACTGGGTGGCACAGTTGTTTGAGTGCTGAATTTTTACTCTAGAGGTCGGGTTTGCAATCCAATAGATATTAAAGAAAACTTTCATGTGGTTTCCGACTGATGTATCATTCAGCAATGGGTTGATGGCCGAATTAATAATTCTATATCTTTATTAAAAAATATATTAATAAATTAAAATTCAAAATATTTAAAAAAAATAATTTAATTAAATAATATAACTCGCAGATAAGGAAATACTTTTTAATTTAAATTTAAAATTATAGTAAAATATATATATAACAAATTAAATTGCATTTGTATTGAAAATTTATGACATTACTACGGATTGGCTCTGAAATCTCTATTTAGTAAATTTTGGTTTAAAAAAAATTCATCCTTTTCTTTTTATATTCTGTAAAAGGCTCATAATTCTAATTTTGTTGCAAACTCTAAAATTCTTCGAAATGAGATTGCTTAAAAAAGTGAGAATTTTCAATACAAAATGAGATTTTCTAACAACAAGATTTTCTAAAAATAGATTTAAAAAAAAATTATTAATCCTAGATTATGGAGCGCCCCGCTTTTTTGCATGTTATAAGGTCTAGTACTATCTCATCTTTTAATTATATGTGGTATTAATTAGGATCAAATCTACTAAGTAGAATTCAATATGTTCCCCTTGTTCAAACATATATTTATGGTATAGCCAGACTTATTAGTACATTAGATATAACAGTTCTCTCAGACCAGTATTCTCTAAGAAATTATCTTCCTCTTATGTATGGAATAGAAACCGAATGGCAAGAGTCACAATAATTACAGCTCATATATAAAAACCTTGTCCAAAAAGTATCAACTTTAAAATTTACTTGAATAAAAATGAATTACATTAAACATAAAACATTAATTTAAAATAATGTCAACCTGGTAACTCCATTACTTAAATACTTAAATAAAAAATTCATTTCACATTTTTCGATTATTTATTAAAATTATTGTTTTTTTTGTTCATGCCCTACATTTCGAATTCATACATACATATATATATATATATATATATATATACATATATATATTTATATATTTATATTGGCATTAAATTGCATAAAAAAGGTAAATTCCTATCTTTTTTTTTTTTAAAATACAATTTTATATAAATTTTGTCATATGTGTGCACTCATTATTAAAATAGAGTTTTTTTTAAAAAAAAAAAACATTTAAAACATTTAAAAATAAAAGAAAAACCTTGTTCCAGGTGCAAAAAAAGACTTTAATTCCCAACATTAATTTATTTTAGAATATAAATAAATTTTATATAAAACATATTGGCACATACACACACACACACACACACAATATACCAATGAATTGAAATTAAAATGAAATAATTCTAACTAAATTATACTATCACTTCACAATACCACTATAACACACTTTTAATTAGCACATTTTAAAAAAAAAATTTTTAAAAAATATGCCTATATAGTTTCACTCTGTTAGTCCATTTTTCCGGCTGTTACAGATGTTTTTACAAAACTTTTACACCTTTTGAAATAAATACAAGAGAATTTAACTACTAGTAGTAATCGCAGAAAAAATTTTTTCCTGTAGCCCCACTCGTTACGTAGCTACAGTTCCACAGTTCCTCAAAGTTCGAAAAAGCTAAATATTTAAATTGTTATAAGAAGATTTTCGTAAGAAGACATATTTTCAATTTGAAAACGGGAGTAGCAGACAGCTGCTTTGATAACCTTTATAAGTAAAAGTAAAATAAATATTTAGGGTTGCCATACGGTAATTTAATTTCCCGTTGTGCGAAACTCAATTTGTGCAATAATTTCGACATCCCATATTTTCTGAACGGCTCAAGTTAGAAACTTGAGAGATCTTTAGAAATTAAAATAAGTCAATCTAAAAAACTGTGTTTTTGTGACGCCCACTGTTCAAGCCGTGGAAGTCAAAAACTTAAACTTTTCAAATTTTTAAACATCTGTAAGTTTTTATATACCTGTACAAATTTTTTTGATGCGATATAAAAAATTTAAAGCTCAAATAGGTATTATATTTTCACACATGCTAAAAGTTTTTATTAATTTAAAAGTGGGTCCGAAAAATTGAAGAAAGAGTCTTTTAATTTTTAACTATTTTTGCTTATACAGGGTTTTTCCGACTAGATGGTCTTCCTTGAAATGGGTGATCGGGCATGTCGAGATGAAAAAAATATTGTACTGAAGAGGGGGGTCTATTTTCACTCATTTAGACGTTTGAAGCCTTAACTGTTTTTTAACCATATTTTAGTTTTATTTCGATAAAATTGGAACCAAATAAGATAGGAAAAAACCAGGTATGCCAATTTAAAGCCTATTAAAGTACGCCGAGTGCCAGATTCTAGGGATTTTATTCGAACTTTTAGTAGATTACTTGAAACCGGTAGCATTTCTCATCAAAGGCGTGAAATAATTAGAGAGTCGCCATAGAAACCTATGTATACATTTCCAAAGTTAAACGTAAGCATCGTAGCTCTTATTTTATATATTTGAAGATACCTTAACAGGTTTTGATATTTATATTGTTTAATTTTTAAAATGTCCTGCTATAAAAATTCTTCAATTTCGTCACTACTTTTTAATACTTCCTACTTTGAATACATACATAATGTATACTAGGTTAAATTAATATTGACTTTAAGTATATTTAAAAAAAAAAAATTGAAACGTTTTTTTAATTCGATTTTTAGTTATAGAAAAAGAATTTAGAAAAAAGAAAAAAAAAAACAAACAGAAAGAGATAGCAAATTTGATGTTAATAAAATTTAATAACAATAAAAAAAAATGTTTTTTCTTTTTTTTTTGTACAAATTTGTTAATATAAAAATTTACATTTTAAAAATCTGTTAAATTATTATATTTCTGTTAAATATTTGTTTTTATTTCTGTTTTTTTTTTTATGTTCTCTTTAATAGAATTTCAAGGATCTAGATCCTTTTTTTTTCTGTTTCTGTTTTTTTTTTTATATTTTTTGTGTAAATGCTGTTATAATTGTTTTGTCATATTCAAAAGATTGTAAATACCCCAAGCAATACAAAGAAAAATAAAAAGAACAAATTGAAAGAACAAAGAAAAAAACGAGACAACATAAAACAAAAAGAAAGAGAGAGAAAAAATAGATAAAGGGAAATTGCACTACTTTAGAAAAAATAAAGAAAAAATATGAATATTTAGGTCAAATTTATAATTTTATTTTATTTTTATTCTACTTTGATATTCTTTTAAGTGAGTGTGTGTATGTGTATTTAATTGGTAATGAAACATTATTATATTTTCATTTTTCATTACAATTATTAAACAATTTTCTGTTTGTTAAGTTTTTATTTTCAAATTTAAAGTTTTTCAAAAAAAAAAAATATATTTAAAGATTTCTATGTACCAGCCATTTTGTCTTAAATTGTCGGTTGAACTATTTGTGTACTTTTAAGACTGTATGTATACACGTTACGTGTGTAGGTCTACTCGTTAGTGAAAAACTCACTTTAGTTACAGGAAGGTGCATATATGTGAATGTCGGTATTTAGAAAAAATATTGGAGCTCCATATGAACTTATTTAAGATCAGTAAGGCTAATTTTTTTTTAACTTCACTATACTATTAATTCAAGTTTTTTTGTACGAGCACGATGACTTATATTTATGAAGTACGAGTTGACACTCGATAATGCTAATATTTAAGTATTACATGGTATTTAATTATTGATTTAGGAACTTTGTCGCTTTATTTAAGCATAGTTGAGTATTATTGAGTATTAAGGTGTTAAAATACTTCACACTTGAGTATTATTGCAAATTATCAAGTTTCTTGAATAGGTATCTAGATCTGAAAGACATCTTAAAAGAAATTTCCATAAGTTTACTAATGGGAAGATTATAATTTTTGAAGTGTTATCGATTATTAATATTAAGAATATTACGAGTATTATATACTAAAATACTACTAAATCTACTAAATCTAAGTACCACAAAATACTTAAAAATATCCAGTTTTAGTATATAAAACTTAAGTATTAATGAGTACATGTTTAGAAAAGCTGTACTATTAGCATTATCTAGTATCAACTCGTACTTTATAAATACGGGGCTATATCAGTTATCAGGGAACTGTTGCACCAAATACTAAATATTTACTGCTTCACTTAGTATTGCACCCAACATTATATTACAAATCAAATTATAATTTTTGTGATAAGTCAAGTCTCAATGGATTAGGGTTTAGTTATTGTGTGTAGGGCCATGGTATCTACTAATCAAAAAGACTTTTCTTAGTAAGTATCTAAAACTGCACAAAAATCTCTAAGATTTTATCACTAATGAATTTCATAATTTATCAATAATCGATTGTGAATTTCTTATCCATACCCTATTAATAAGAGTTCCAATAACATGGCTTCAGTATGTCGTAACCTTGATAAAGCCTTCAAAGTTAAAATGTAAAAGTGTATATGATTTTAACAATACTTCTAATGATACGACCAAGGTTTTCAATCGAATGATTTTGGCTTCAAAATTTGGGTAGATAAAATCTTATTTTTGCTTCTATAAAAATTTCAAAAAGGACCTTCCGTTCTCAAAATTTCTTCGTATAGACTAGGAAACATTTAACAACCTAAAAAGCAATTTTACAGTAGGAGACACAGCCCAACTTCAGATGACTATTTAGTTTTTATAGTTTTTAGAAAAGGATACGCCCTTTAAAAGACTTTACGTCCTTATACTCCCTTGTTTTTATATTTCATCCTTAAATTTCTTTGTCGCTGTAAAAAAAAAAAAGAAAAAAAAATATTTTCAATTGAATAAGAAGACTTGTTTATATTTCAAGTATTTGGCTTTTCTGTTTTAGTTTTATTGTAATCTCTTGGCAGTCGTTGTCGTCCTTTATTAGTTAAAAAATAATAAAAAAAAAATATAAAAAACCAAAAATAACGTGAACGTAAAAATTAATGAAAGAAAAAAAAAAAAAGAACCAAGAAAAAAAATTACTTATAAAACTTAGTTAAATAAATACCCATAATTATAAAGAAAATTCATTGACTTTAATTGTATAAATAAAAAACAAAAAGAGTTACCAAATTATTTAAAATTTTAAATGAATATGCAAATTAAAATAGATACTTTTAAAGTATTAAATCATTTATGATAAAATAAAATAATTATTTACAAAAGTTTGTTATATTTTGTTTTTTAATCTTTTTTAATAATTACATCTTTTGAGCTCCTGCAGCTCCGATTACTCTTGTTATTAATAAAATTTTAACGAACATTTACGAATGAATAATAAATTCATTCGTAATGTCATAATTTTTTCTGATATTGACTTTTAAATTGAAAAGAAAATGCTTTAAAAATTCATTCAACATTTGTAAAATTTGTAAAATGTTGATTAGTATTCGCTTGAATGCTAATTAACTTTTTAATAATAACTGTTTAAAGAATTTTAGGTTATGTAACTAAAAAATTTAACTAAGCCATTCAAAATTTTTCTTCAATTAAGTGTTTATACAGACCGCTGACTTCCCGCCCATTCATTAATTCGATAAACACGAAGCTAATAGATTCACTTGACAAATTTATGCATGTATTTGTTGTTAGATATGTATTAACTTGCTATAATGCTATAGTGAATCTATAACATGTCTATTCACCGAGTAGATATAGGTCATATTTCTAATCAAGTATTTAGGAAGCTAAGTAAATTCTTTCAGAGCCTATCATTAATCCAAGAAAAGTTTATATAATATTAAATCTAGTTAAACTTAAGTATTCTAAAATATAGTAAAAATACTAGCTGTAAATTTCTTGCGTTCGCATTGGAATAGACACGAACGAAAACATAATACCATACAATACATTAAACTTAGATTCAACTCTATCCACTAAATTACAAGATCAAGTTCATCCTGTATTTAAAAAAGTGAGATTTTATTTTAAGTTCGTCTTCACTCAATCCGTTAATTAAGGCTAATAAGCCTTATATGTGATTGAAATTTGATAATTAAGGGATTTTAAGACTCACTCAACTTAGAACTGGATTTTAGACTTAAACTATTCAACTTCCAGCCAATTTAAGAAATAAACTCTTTTATATTAGTTACAGATGTATTCTACTTAAACTACATTTTAAAAAAGTTTTTTAAATTATGTCACTTATACAATAAACTATCCGATCGATAGCTCAGCGGTAAAGTGGTGGCTTTTCAATCGAAAAAGCCTCGGGTGCAATGTCAAATAGGCAAAGGCTTAATATTATCAACAAATATTTACTATTGTGTGGTATTATAAATAAATAAATGAATAAATAAATATAACAAACTAATTTAAACTAAATATTAATCAATTTATTTTATTCTTACAGGTACGTTAACTTATCATTGAAAAAAACCAGATTATCTTACAGGGGTTAACAACAATTACTTTGTATCAACAAGGTTTGTTATTTTAAAATGAATACATTTTTAAAATAAACACTCATATTCAATTCCCTTTCAAAAACTCAACTTTACAAAATTGTTTTTATTAAAATTTAAAAATTTATTCTGTACATATTTCTTTGGCAACATTGCATCACATTATAAATTATAACAAAGAAAATAAAATCATATTGGCAACATTGTTTCATAACTATTATAAACTTTTCTGTACATTTTTATTTTGAAAGTTTTTTTTTTCCAGCTTTTTTATATTTATTGTGTTTTTTTTTTGTTTTTTTTTGTTTTTTTTATCTAGAGTTCAAGTCCAATTTTGTTTACATTAAAAAAAAAAAAACAGAAGAACAAGAACAATAATAATAAAATAAAAGAAAATGGGGTATTTTGAAACGTTTTTGTAGTTGAAAAAATTTTTTTTTGAAATAATATTTATCTGGAAACATTTTTATTGTAACATCAGGCACATCAAGAGCAATATCATAAGAGATGGGACCTTGTAATAAAACAACAAATACAAAAAAATATAAAAACTGAAAAAATGGACCTATTCAAAAAAAAAAAAAAAAAATTTAAAGGTATAAAATAGATATACGGTTATACCCGGGTACCGAACTACTCTGACTAACCAACTAACAGGAAGATGGCAAAAAAAAACAAAAAAAATTAAAAAATTAAAAAAAAACAAGAAAAAATTATAAAATAATAAAATAAAAGAGAATAAAAGATACAATGTGATCCTTGGATCCTTGTGATGTGATGTGAGAGAGAATATTTCAAACTAAAACAATAAAAAATAAAAAAAATGTAATAAAAAAACAAAAAAAAAACAAAAAATTAAAGGAAAACTAAAAATTGTTAAAAAATGTTTTTTGTTTTTTTTTTTTTGAAGAAGAAGAAGAAACGGAAGGTTTGGTTCCGTTTTTATAAATGTGATTTGTACGTGTTGAGAAAATCAATAGAAATTCAAAAAAAAAAAAAAAAAACAAAAATAAAAAAATTCGAAAATAAAAAAGTTAAACAGGGTACATGATGAAATTTAATAGTCCAATGTATTTTATTATTACAAAGTTTATACCTTTTAAGTGTATTATAAATCTTATGTTCTAATTTATGATATTTAAAGTTTCAATCATTATGTCAGAGAAATGATTTTTACCCAGAAGATTGTAGTAAAATTTAAATTTGTAATATTTTCATACCAACCGTAACACTATATATAACATTATGCAGCATAACCCGGATTTCGTTAGGCCATGCAAGAGAAAATTAGTTATTGCATACTTTTAGGATTTTTGAAAAACTCTGATCGAATTTTTAGCATTATTTTAGAAATAATTTCATTTTTATGTTAATAAACTGTCTTTGAAAGCTGCTTTTTCAGTTTAGAGCCTACTAAGATCGTACTCTATGTTCTCGAAATAAATTCATTAAGTACTTACTTAGAGTTTTTATTTTATTTTGACATTTGAAAACACAGAAAAGTTTTTAATTTTAAAAACATTGATGTTGTTCAAAAGGACAAAGTGGACGGTTAAAATTTAAATTGTGTAAGTAAGAATGTACTTAATTAAATATCTATTCCGGAAAATTAAAAATTTTTTAAAAAGAATTTGTTTTTCTATTCTGTTTCTGAATGCTCCGCAAATACTCTGAGAAATACTGAGTAACTACAGCATACGCTATTTTTTCAAAAAACACTCAGAATACGATTTTAAGTCTGAAATAAAATATTCTTGTATAATTATTTTTGGAGTGACAGAGTGAGTTTTTAAGTGTGTCTCAAAGTGACCTCTCTTACAATCATTTTGTGATTGATATAGTGAGTCTAAAGATAAAAATTTCTGAATCTTTATCAGAGTTCTTCAGTTCTTCAAGTACTTAGTTAAAGTTTAAGTTATAATAACTTTAATTTTGTTTAGGTGTATTATGATGTATGTGTCTTATAATATTTACAGAAATATTCATGTTATTTAATACACATTTGTCATATTACCAAATCTGAGATAATTTATGATTATTCATTTTTCTAAATAATTCTAAAAGATGTACGAGGGAATACAAGGACAAAAAGATTTTGAATTACATATTTTAAAAAATATCTTAAATCCTCAAAAACTGTTTTAAATAAATTTAATTTCCCCACAACAAACATTTATTTCTCTACACACTATATTACCCAATTTAAGTTTAACTGTTCCACTACACTGTCACAGTAAATCTTCACAATATACTTTTACCGTTATATTTTATATCGATTTTAAATGGGAAGCTCTTCATATAACTTATAGCTGACAGCATCATTTCCACTTAAATATTTTTTATCTTTTTCACTAAATACATTTAATATCTATACAAAATATGTTATATGTATATACATATATATATATACTTTTTTACAGTTGAAAATTGTAAATTGTTATATTATTCAGGATATTTTATATGACGGTACTTGAAGTGGTCAAGGCTTTAACAAAATAAAAATTATTATTTAAAATATATGCACATATGTTTTTATCTAAAATACATTCTACCTAAATATTTTATGTACCTTATATATTTTATGTACACAATACAACAATATGTAATAGAATTTTACTTTGTCCTTAAATATTCACTATACAGATACATATATAGGTACATATAACAAATAGTTAATAATATGTATTAACTTATATATATATATATATATATATATATTTCTAAAATTGCATATGAAAAATACAAAAATGATCACGAAAAATCGTCCTTATACAAGTGAATAGGAGATTTTATAAATGCATACAATATATATATATATATATATATATATATATAACGGTGTATAAGTACTTGTACTAAATATAAGAAAAATAAAGGACTTAGGTTACATGCAAGGTTACAAATATAAAGTGGAATGTTACAAAATAATAACAAAAAAAAAAAAAAGAAAAAAGAAAAAATGTAATTGAAATGGTCAAATGTAACTTTTTGTAGATGAGTTTTTTTTGTTGAAGAAGAACCCAAAATGATTGAAATGACATTTTGATAAATTAAAAATCGATTTTTGATAATCATTTGTCGTGTTCATGTGTTTTTTTTTTTGCTGTTTTTTTTAGAATATTTTAAAAAAGATGGTATTTTTTATTTTGATGGAAGAGAAAACGAGTGTTGCATAAGTGATCCACAGGAATGAATTCGTATTTTGTATTTTTAAATTGAGTTCATTTATGATTGGTCATGTGTTTTACTAATATTTTTTTTTTTTTTTGATATGTATAATATAAAGTCAGGGCTGTGCAACCTGGAAATGGTTTTTGGTGAAATGTGGATGTGATTGTTAAAGTATAAAATTAAAGTGATTTTGAAAAGATGTCAAATATTTACGGAATATTTTACAATTGGAAATTTGTAAAAATCACAATAGCTTTGAAGGTTTGAAAAAAAACGATGAAAGTCATTTAAATAAAAAAGATTTTAATTTCAAATGTTTACTACCTAAGTTATAAAAATTCATATATCAAATGTCAAATGTGAAGTATCAAAATCAGTATTTTACATTTGTTAAATTGTTAAAATTACAATAGCTTTGAAGGTTTGAAAAAAAAAAGATTTTAATTCGAAATGTTAATCGATACCTAAGTTTTCAAAATTTTGAAAATCAAATGTCAAATGTGAAATGTCAAAATCAGCATTTTACATTTGTTTATGGAAGGTGTTGCTTATTAAAAGGGTAAAAAAATTATTTTATTTATATGGAAAACTATGTCTGCGCAATCTCTTGCAATTATAGGTATATGTTAACTTTTCTAGATCACAAATCCTGATCCACCTAAATATAAGGGTTATGTTGTTACGTGTTATAAAAGAAATCTTGAGCTTTAACCTGTGACTTAAAAAAAAACACAGCTAATATTTATATTATTTATTTGACCTTTTTTGTAATTATTTGATGAGTCTAAATTAAAACATAACGCTTTAAAATTTTGAAAGCTGTTTTTAGTAAACGGCCTAGTTGTCAAAAATGTCAAATTCCGAACTTTCTTATATTAGATTAACTTAAGTTGACTATTATTAAATTATTCTTAATATAAATAACGTTTGGTGAGCATTTTCAAAAAACACAGCACTCAATGATAGATTGTCATTTAAATATTTTAATACAGAACATATTTTGACAGTTTACTTTGTCAGAGGTGGTAAATATTTACTTTATTTTGAATTATTCATCAAATTGCATCATATAATTGTCAATTGTTCTTATGCAACACAACAATTTAGTTTAAAGTAAAAGTAGTATTTCATAAAATGTAAATTTATTTTTGTATATTGGGTTTAACACGATTCATGAGTCCATATTACAGAAATAGATTACATGTCACTGTCGTTACACAAAATGGGTATTGAATAAAATTATGACGACAACTAAGATAATAATTCTGTTCCTAATGATGATGACGAAAGTTATGTATGTTGATGATGATGATGATGATGTTGATATTTTATGTTAGGAGATCATAATTATTGAAAAAGAGATCATTTTACATAAATAAATGAAAATCTGATTGGATACAATATTCATTTTGAATTTATACAGTTATATGATATGTTATATGAATATATACAGTTATTTCAATTCAATATGAAAGGGCAAAAAAAAAATAAATGGAATTGAATTACTTTTTTGTTTGTATTTTATAATAATAATAGTAGTTATCATTGAATCCCATTTCCAAAAAAGAAAAGTTCTATAATTATCAATTTAAATTGTAAAACTGTACGTTTTAAAAAGATTTTTAATCATAGTTTAAAAAGCTTTCAAAATTTTGAAATTAAATGGAAATTTAATGGAAATTTCGAATAGAATTCAAACTAAATTGAATTTAAAATAAAGATTGTTAAAAATATGTTAATATGTGAGCTTGAATAAATTAGTTGAATATATGAAAAGGTAAATAGTATAAAATTATAATGAAAAATTGATGAAAAATTATTGGAATTTATTTTGAATTGTATGAGTCATTTAAAAATAAACGGAATCACTAAAAATTTAGCTTGTTAATTAGTTTAAATTGCTAAAAAAATTTACAAGGTTTAACATCACAATAATTGCTTATGAATATAATTTTTGTGTAGTAAAATATTGAAATGTATGTTTGACTTACTTACCAATTATGGAACGCTTAATGTTTCTTGGATATTATTATTAATTTTGTTTATTTCATAATATCTAAAATCAAACTCTTATATGCAATGGAGTTGTTACAAATTTTTAAATTTGTTCTTTAAAATTAATTACACTGGGAGGAATTACACGGATGAAGTTATATAATATGTTATATAAGTGCTTGCCCACTTGTATGAAGTCTCAAAATGTCAAGCCTTCATTTTCGGAGAGCTGTCACACAACTTTTAGAACCTTGTTAACATATCTTCAGAACTATTTGAACTAAAAAGTTGAAGTTAAAAGTAGGCAAGTTTGCGGATTTTGAGAATTTTTAGGTCTCAACTAAGCCAAACAGAATCCTGGAAACAGAGTGCATATATTTGCATCTAATAAGCCTAGTTGGCTTAACATTAAAATCCGTTTGTAATATAATATGGCCAGGTATTTTTTGAAGTTTTTTTAAAAGTTAAACTCCATTTTTAGGAAGCTGCTATTCAAAGTTCTTAATCCGATAACTGTGAATCTAATGAAGCTACAAGGTTAAAATTGAAATTATAAATGATTTAAAAAGAGCTATGGGTTGATATGGGGGGGAAATCTTAATCTAATAGTAATCTTCCTCGTTTAAAATGAGAATGCATTGATTCTGCAAATTTCATCAACATTTATTTCTCTTTGAATAAAACAATTATCTTGGATACTTATATAGGGTGGCACAAAACGACCGATATGGTTTGAATTTTTAATAACTTTTTTATTTAATGGTTAATTTTTATTATTAGTTTTTTGTTATACAGTCTATTAATGGGGAATATTTTTAGCTTAAGTATGAAAAATTATATCCTGCAAGTGGTGAACATTTTCGACTTCGCACATTCGTTGTCTTTCCAGTACATTTTCCATAATTTTTCGTAATTTTTAATCGCTGTTCTGTTGTGTACTGTTTTATTTCCAATTCCCCAAGTATTCTTCACAAAATTCTGAAATAAAAATAAAAAGTATAAATAAATTTAAAAATTATTAAACATTGAAACTATATCGGTAGTTTTGCGCCACCCTGTATTATTAAAATTAGTAGTTTACTTCGTAGATATATCTGTTCACTTGATATTTTTTTATTTGTAGATCTGGTTTTCACATTTTACGATCATAATTATGTTGTTCTATTTTGTTATTATTTTTTGAAATCTTTACCAAAAGTCTTCTATGTCGGCTCAAAAATTTTTTCGAAGATCCAACAGAACTTTTGTATGAAGAAATTATTTAAAGTTTTTCTTTTGTTAAATGCGTCGTTCAAAGTTTAATAGAAAATTCCAAAATTTTTAAAATTATTTCAAGATTCTAATGGCTTTGCATACCAATTGTTCAAGATAACCAATTTTATTAATCGAATAAGTTATAATAAACTTTAGGTATCATCAAATTCGGAAGATAAACCCACGTATAAGTAAATAAAAACGTGTTCAATATATATTCATATATAAGTAATTTGTTTATATAACTTATAAAATTCGGATCTTTTTGTATTGAATTACAGTAAAAGCACTTAGTAATAGTTGTTATTTTATTCATTTTTTACACGTGGATTGTTTTAATTTTTTTTTTTTTTTAAAAGTTTAAAAATCTCAAGTTCTAATTATTTTTTTGTGTCAGTAGTCAATTACTCTTGCTTTGAAGATTTGAGTAAAGATTTTTAGTGAATATACTTAAAGTAATGTAGTGAAATACCTCTGGATTAACTTGTTGTTGCAAGATGTAGGTTGTATCATAAAAAGTATTGAAATCTTAAAGAGTAAAAAAATCAATATTTAAATAATTAAGGTATAAAATTTTAATAAATTCAATTGACTATCAGTTGAATAAAGTTTAAAGGTGAAACTCATTTATGAGGAAAATATCATGTGTTATTGATTACAATATAAGAGGAAAGGAACTTGATATTTAACAATCTTATTATAAGAAATGATATTAATAATATCCTCGTGTATATCAATTAGTATAAGAGCGTACTATAAAGCAGTTTTCTATGTATTATATTAATATAAATTTCTTTTAATATTTAAAATTTTTGTGTTATTTTAGTATTTTTGAGTTATATTTTTTAAATTAAATTACTTCTGTTCTTATTTTTTTATTATTAACATAGGAAATTAATTATTTGTTATGGTCCTTATTTAGATCCAATAACTAGGATAGGCCTAAATTAAGCCAAAAGCCAGATAAAAGATATTTATTTATACTGTGACTCAAATCAGGGTAAATCGAAAGAAATCAGGACAATCAATCAAAGAATTGTGTTAGGTAGCCATTTTAGTATACAATATTAAAAATTATTTTTTCCAGCAAATGGCTTTAGTTAATTTTTAATTAAGTCTTAGTTGCACACGACCACTTTGTTAAGATAGGAAATGTGCATTATTTGAAATGAGAATCTGACAATCTCTTTTTAATAATTTTTTTTTCCTTTTTTTTATATAACTTTAAAACTGTAGTTGAACTATATGTAGTATAAAATATTTTAACTTGATAAAACGATTCACCATATAGGCAGTTTCGGTTATTATTTTGTTATTTTAACAAATTGAAATTGATTTCCAGATTTGATTTCCAGCAAGAATATAGATATTAATAATAAATTAATTTAAGGACAATTTGTTTAAATAAAATTGAAAAGCTACGTCAAATTTCTTAAAAGTCAAATGTCCTAATGTCAAAAATCCCAATTTTTTTTTTTTTATGTTAGAAGTGATATTGTCAATGCTAGCAGACCTAATTTGTAGGACCTAAGACAAAATTTTCAACAAATATGATAAAATTCCTTACACGAATTACAAAATCGTTAAGAATAATATAATTTGTAACACATATAATCACCCAACCGTTCAAACTTAAAAGTTAAACTAAAATAGGCCTCATATTTTTTCAATCCCAATTTAGAATCTTGCATAATAATGCATTTCTTTGATTATTCCAAATTTGAAGAGATTTTAAAGTTGGTTAAAAAAATCAGAATTTTGTGTTTTTTTTCATAAAATGTATATATGTATGTTCTAATTCAAAATCTTACATATACATGTACATATAAAATAAATCTTGTTGAAAAATCAATTTAACCTTGATTTGAGTTCAATTCTAAAAAGCCTCCTAATTCAGAATCTCGAATATTATATAATATAAATTACATAATATAAATACTCCGGGAAAAAACTTATAGTACAAATTTTCCATTTATAAGAATGATAAAACTTCAAACAATTATAAAATTTCACTTAACATTTTTAAATGACGTCACAAATTTGAAATTCCTAAATTTGTATGGATATATATCAAGACTTTTGAAATATTTTGAAGAATATTAAGATTCTATACCAAATTTAACAAATGCATTAAACTATACCTGCATAGTATGTGAACCACATAAGTGTACGAATATAAAAGATTCACATAACACTAAATATGTTTCACTAAAAAATAAAATAAACATTTTTGGTAAAAATTTAAAATTTTTTTTAAATGAGAATAAAACAAGTGAAAAAAAATTTTCAAACTTTCAATCTAATTTTTTTTTTTGGGTAATCCTACGTACCAATGTTTGTCTTTCTAATTTTATACATTTCATAGTAACTTTTTAAGTACAAGATTAAACACTAACACATTATTTAATACATATTATAATTAAAATACTTTCTAACATAATCTAAGTGTATTCAAAGCAATTTTCTCTGGAATCACCCCCTTTGGATGAATAAATGTAATTTTTTAAATTGCATTTTTTTGGTATTAAGTCTTTAATTTTTTTGTAAGCCTCTGAAAAAATAATACGGTCATTCAGGACAATGAAACCATTGTAACTCTTTTTCAAAATTTTAAAGTAGTTAAAAAAAAAATGTAATTATCATGATATTAAAATAAAATTTTTTTTCTCTTATTAAAAAAACTGAAGTTTTTTTTAGTGGAAACCTCATTTTAACTCAACAAGAGTTCAGTGAGTACCTCAATACAAATTACATACAAACAAACACATACATTCTTGAATCTAAATGTACCTACGAAATAAAATAACAAAAAAAAAACACAAAAACAGTGCTGGTAAAAACATTTACCTTAGTGTCAGATATTCATCAACCGTGTACGGCCAATGTTCGAGTTATTATTTTTTTTAAGTGGGTTTCATTTTGTTTTTTTTTGTTTTCTTGTATTTTGGATTTTATTTAAAAAAAAAAAAATAAAAACTTTTTTTTTTATTATTTATTTATTTTACTCCATTCCAACTTTTCAACATTATTTTTCATTTCTAAAGGCATTTTTTTGGCTCACCA
Source organism: Dolichopus griseipennis (assembly GCA_963082915.1). Classification (NCBI taxonomy): domain Eukaryota; kingdom Metazoa; phylum Arthropoda; class Insecta; order Diptera; family Dolichopodidae; genus Dolichopus; species Dolichopus griseipennis. Next base: position 56,140,121 of record OY720441.1, read on the forward strand.
AACTATGGTTTAAAAAAATGTTCTTTCTCACATTATTTTTTATTTTTTCTTTTTTGTGTTTTTTTTTTTTTTTTTAATTTTTATTATTATTGTTTTTTTTTACTCCATTTTTTTTTTGAACAATTATAATATCATTTTGTTCATAGACGTTTTGTTATTTCATGGGATACAGAAATGATGAAAAAACATTAAGAGTTGAGAAAAATGTGATTGAAATGTTTTTCCATTATGCAGTGAAATTGTACTGGGTGTCAGTTTCTGATTAAAAAATGATTTAAATATGATGATCGAAGAGAATGAAAGAATTTAGTTAAAGAATTTTTTTAATTTTTTTACAAATAAATTCAGAAGAATTCACAGTTTCAATGTTAATAATTAAGTTATCAAGATTGTTACTGTATCTGATCTTTATTGCACTTAATTAATTTTTTATATTTTAATTTAATTTAGTGTTAATATTTTAGTTGAACTCAATATTTAATTGAATTTATCACTAGTCGTATCGATAATGGTTAATAAATTCCAAGTAATTTAATACTCCACTCTATAGTCAAAAGGCAACAAGTATATATAATTTGAAGTAAATCGGTCAAACCGTTTTTAGCCCCAACTTGGTGGTCAGTTAGAACCACATTTTAGCACATAAAAACTTCCCTTACCCAAAAAACTTTATATACAAATTTTCATGATAATAGGCTACAGCAGTTTAGAAGTGTAAGTGCTAGATACAAACAAACAAACAAAGAAATATTCACTTTTATATATATGTAGATTTGATTGCCAAAAGCTAATTTTATATCTGTGAGTTATCTATTTTAAAAGAATATTTTTTTTTAGTGCCAACTGTTCAACTATTGGGCTAATAAGCCTGGCTGTATCATAGGTACATGTTGGAACAGGGGGTCATATTATATTCATGTTATTAGAATTGATCTTAACGAATTCCACATACAATTTCAATATGAGATAGTGTAAGTCTTATAAGAAGTAGAAAGGTCTTAGATTTCCAATAGATACAATTCTAATTTGTTTTTATATTGTAATTATTTGGTATTTTATTTATATGGTGTTCTATATCTGTGAGTTATGTTATTCAATTAAATTATTTGTTTATATTGTTATATTAAGGTATTTTTATTATTAATAATTATTGATTAAGCCATTCATTTAGAACCCAATAGACGGTGATAGTTGAGTCCAGTCGAAAACTAGATAAAAGTTTTTTCACATTCACTGGAATTCGAATCCAGGTCTTTCGCTTGAAAGCTCGGCACTCTAACCGCTGTGCCACCCAACGGTTTTGATATATTATATTATTATATGAATTTTATGCTATTAACTTGTACTCATCAATTACAAATGGTATTGGTACCTAAAACAAGTCAAAGCCTAAATAAAAGTACTGGGACGCCGGATTTAAATTCGGTATAAATGAGATAACCGTTAATTTATAAACTGAATTCGATTCAGCAGCACTACAACGAAAGAGTTTATCTACAAAGATAGAATTACTGTTATATCCATCTGTCATTATTACATATTTACATGTTTTTCAAGTACATCTATTTTAAGTTGAGCACTTTTAGTATTTCTTAATTTTAAGCTCATCCCAGTAATGGTTTTTCAACCAAGAACACCTTCTCATCCGTTAATGTAGCGAAAAAACCGCGAAAAATTTTTTAAATAAAAATTACAAAAAACATTAAAACAAGCAAGGGAAAAAAAATAGAAAAACATATATATTTATCTTACAACTACAACTAGCTGTACTAAAAATCTAAAAAAAAAAACATATACAAATATTTTTTTGTTTTTAACAATTTTTATTTTATTTTTTTTTATTTTTTTTTTTTTAAAAACTTTAGATATGTTTTTGTTTCATTTTATCTTTAATTTTTCCTTGTTGATTTTTCGCTACAGATTTTTTCTACACTCCATCCCAAAATTTTTGTTTTTTTGCAATTTATTCAACACTCTTTTTTATAATTTTGTTAAAAAACATTTATTTTTGAATGAAAAGGTTTGTTTTACATTTTGTGTTTTTTTTTTTTCAAAAACATAAAATAAACAAATAAAATGTTGTTATAATTTTTGCCCAAATTAAAATGAAACAAAAAATAAAAAAAAAAATGAAACAAAACATAAAAAAAAACATAGGTATTTACTAAAAAAAAAAAAATTTAAATTTAAAATGCATTGTAGTTAAAAAAACAAGAAAAATAGGGGAATGGTTAAAAAATTTGTATACAAATAAAAATCGTTGTCATTGTTCGACAACAAGTATAATTTAGAAAGAGAAGTAAGTATAAAAATAGAAAAGGACAAATAGCTCAGTATAATTGATTAAAAAGTAGGACGAGTGTCAAGTAGAGAGTATCAACTCTTAGAAACTCACAAGAAAATAATATTAACATTATACTACCATCAGGTTAATTAATTTTGGGAAAATTTCAAATTCTCAAGTTTTTGGACTCAGTTATGTATTAAAGGAAATGCAAGTTAGGTGGAAGATGTTCGATCCTTTTAATTATGATCTAATCCATACTTTTGAGCCTATATCTGCCATTCCCTCTATCCATCACTACATCTTAAACGTAATGGCAAATTTAGTATATCCTTTGACGTAAACTGATAAGAATATAAAATTAGTTGGAAAATTTTGTATTTTATATGTAAAGTATTTTCATGTAGAATTTTCTCTCCGCAATACGATTCTAATTTTTCCGAAACGGGTTTTATCTGTACCTTTCAACTTTTGTGAAAAGAAGATTTTAGAAAAAACATCTAAAAGTTTTCTATAAAATTTTTTTTTTTAAGTAAACTGTTGTTTACAACTTCATGACTGAAAACATTTATGAGGGCAGTTCTATGCAGCGCTATGAGTTGATACAAGAGTTGATAGTTTAAATTAATATTTACGATATAATCTAATTTATTATTATTGAATTTATGAATATTATATGACAATAACATACGAGTTCTTTCGATTTAAATATCAACTTCTTACCCAAAACGACTTTGGAAAAATACAATTTTCAATTCACTGGATAAAATAACGAAAATTTATCAAATATTTTGGAAATCAAAATTTCTTAACCAATGTTGGTGAAAAGATATCACGGTAAACATTATTTTCTAATATTACCTATGTTTGAGGAAGTAAAAATAACCCTGTTAAAAACATTTTAAATCAAAAATTTTAATTAGTTGATTTTAAGAAACTTAAATCGTAACCCTTTTTAAAAAATTCGGTAGTCTACAATATAAATCTATCTTAGAAAGGGTTTTGGATATAGGTATTTATTAAACTTTACTATATTATCTGATCTTGTTCAAAATTTTCCACGTAGAAACCTTAGGTTATGAGGTAAACCACTATATGATTAAACGACGAGGATATCAAAAAGCCCTTGGTACATTAATTGTAAAAACTCACTTGTAGAGTTGTAGAATTAGCAATCATGAAGCGATCCATAGCCCATAAAAGGTTTAAATAAAGGCCTAAAAAAACACTCTTCAAAGACTGATCTAATACTACCCGATATACATGAAATTAATAAATTAACTAAATTTATTCTGGTTAAGAAGCTAAAATTGATAAAATTAGTTATGCAAAAAAAAAATATCTATAAAATCTACTAAATAATACAAACTATTATTTTAAGGAATGAGTTAAAAAACCAACTATTTATAATTCAACATAAAATTTAATACAATTTTATATAGAAAATTGTAAAACACACTTGTTGAATAAATAAATGTAAAATTTGTAAATAAATTATTCTACAAAAAACAATTTCTGAACATTCTATACCACTATTCTATTCATAAATAAAAAAAAAAACAATAAAAATTGACACAAATGGTTCCTATTATATTTTCATGTATAATTTATATTATAAATATTTCAAATAACTTAAAATAAACATTTGTACATGACTTAACCTTTGAAACTATATACCTAATGACAGCAATATGGCAGACATTATAAATTTATATAATTACAATTATTATCTACGAAAAATAAAATACATAAAAGTGTTTCATTATTCAAAGTGTCCTTTAAATGTCAAATTTTAACAGAAATACAAACCAAATTTTTTTTTATCAGTTCTAAATTTACAAAACATTTCTTTTTAGCATGAAATCATTATGTAATTTGCCTATAAGTATGCAATTTTTATAATATTTTTTATTTTTTTTTTATTTTGTTAAACCACAATGACAACTTCTGATAAATGTAAAAACTTGTACATTAACTAGATTTTAATGTTAAATAAAAATTGGTATCTGATACAGTTATATGGTTGTTTACTTATACTTTGCTACTGTAACTTATTGCATAAATTATTTATATATTAGAGTATGTATATATGGTAATAGGATGTTTTTACTCTTTGTTTTATTTTTGTATTTTGGTTTATTTCTTGGTAAATATATATAAGTTTTAGTTGTATTAGTTTTATAGATACAGTGTATTCCGGAAGTAATTTTAGTTATTTCTTAAAATCATTGAAAAGATTAAAAAAAATGCGTATATTTTGATAAATGATAAGCATTTTTTCAAATGTATTGAAACTAAAAAATTTTCTTATATTTCAAATACACATATAATCCTCTTTTTCCGCAATACATACGTTCCGCGTGAATCCGATCAAAATCGATCACTTAAAAGAGTATTAAATAATATTTTCAAATCGCGTTATTTCAAAATCGCGTAAAACATACATATTATGCTTTAGTTTAAAAATATTTTGAATGAAATTACTTTAAATAAGTAATTGGGACTCCTTTTTAAATAGCTCAAAATTCTTTTGAAAGATTCATCAGGATTTAAGTATGAAATTTAAATTTTGGAATCACAGTTGAAAGCCTCTCACAGAGTATACATAATCAGTATTTGAATAACGTTATTTTCATTTAAAATTGTAAGATAAATGGACTGAAGTTGAACTTCATTTCAGATATCCTTCTAAAATCTCGAATAAAATTATTAATTATGTTCTTAAAAGATGTTACCATTTAAATTGAACCGTTATGTAATATTTAATCTTACTGGTTCTTTTGTTTTACTTGCTAATTGTACAACTGTTACGCTAATAAACCTGCATCTAAACCATAGGTATATGTTAGAACCGATTTTATAGCGTGTAAAAATGTCTTAGATTTTCTATAGATACAATTCTATTTTGTTTATACTGTAATAATTTTATATTTGAGTTATATTGTATTCTATATCTGTGAGTTATATATTATTGAATCAAATTGTTTGTTTATATTTTTATATAAATGGATTTTCTATTAAAAACATATAATTATTAATTATTGATTATGCAATTAATTTGAGTCCAATGGCGTTGCGAATATTAACTGGCTCGAGTTAAAAACCAAATAAAAGTTTTCTTTTTCACTAAAATTTAAAACCCAGGCCTCTCGCCTGAAAACTCGGCTCTCTAACCACTGTGGCTCAGACACTTAATATTATTTATCTTTCTTAATTACATTTCAGTTGTTACTTTCCATATCTCTTTGTTGGATTCAAGTTCAGCAAACACCAATATTTGTCCACAGCTGTGAATTAGTTCTTGATTACGAAATTATTTTTTTGGGTCACCCTGTTTACAGTTTTTTTCACTATTAACACTATCATAGCAAATAGGTAACCTGCTATAAAATAATTTCAATCTTTTATATATTTAACATTTGTATTAATTTACATTTTTACATTCATTTTCATCAATAAACCAACATTGCCATATACAGTTATACTGAGTGACTAATATATCTATAACATAACTGTTATTCATTTTTGTTTGCAAAGCAAAAATAAAAATCAAAATAAAAACCATTCTTAAGAATATATTTTTAATATTTACTATTCGTTACATTAATGAAAGATAAAAAACAAAAAAAAATAGAATTGCAATATGTTGAAAGCTACCATTTTTTTTTTTATTTGCTTATAAAAGCAGTTTTTTTTTTTCCATTGGAAAACAAAATAGAAAATCTAAAATAATAAAAATTAAAAAAAAAAATAAAATAAAAACAAAAAGAAATACATTCAGTTAAAAGAAAATAGAAAATAAAAAAAAAATATACGTATCCCTCTTTTTTTACATCATCGATCTCCATCAAATGTATACCATACTAACTGTTTAACTAAATACACAGCATGTGCCGCCTAGTGTTGGTTTTGAAATTACATATTTCTGAATGGGAAAATTATTATTGTTTTTTTTTTTCTTTGCCTTTCTTCATTCATATTTTTATTTTTTTTTTGCATAGATGCATCCTTGATGTAACCTCAAAACAATATTATCATGAGCGTCCTTTAGAACTTTGGTTCGTTTTTTTTTTTATTTTGTTTTGTTTAACATATTCTAGTGCTTGTATTATTATAATTCTATATGTATACAATTACAGTACAGTGTATGTTGCTTTTGATTAACATAAAAGAGAGTGCCTTAACCACATAATGTACAATAAAATATAAAAAAGTATTTCGAGGTGGGTACAACTGTATACACAGTTTTATATATCTAAACGTATACTCTTTTAATGTGAACTTGGTCCTTTTTTACATGATATTTGTCTATTTTCAATTGAATGTGGTAAATTTTTAATAAGCTATTTTTCTTGAGATCCAACAGTTAGATCAACATATTTGAAAAAAGGTACTCATCGATTTTATAGTAGAACCCAAATAGAGTAAAAAAAAATTAAAAAAGTTCAACTCTTAATCCTGTTCTACAGAATTGCCCCTTAAAATTTACGTGGCATTTTTTGGAACTTAGCTTAATTCGTTTTTCTTATTCAGCTTCTATTACGGAATTGGGGAACTAGTTTTTTCAAATTATGTCATTCCAGCTCCTGATTCATAAGATACTAGGGCGTTTTAAGAAACAAAATGAATTTGATTTGAAAAAGGACCAAATTCATTTTTATGGAATATTTATATAGATAACATAATTGCATATGTAAACCCTATTTGATAGGTTATAATAATATACCATTAGCTGCACTAGTTTCAAATTCAATGTATAACTACACACACATGGTGTAAGAGTTGATCTCGAGTTTTTGGTTTTTTCTTCATTCCAAGTTTTACAATCATACCAATGTAATCTTTGAATTTTTTTTTTTTTTTTTTTTTTGTAATTCATAGGGGTAAATTTGAAGTTATATATTATATATACGTATTATATGTATGTGTAGGTTTGTAACAAAAAGCTGTTGTTTAACAAAACTTCTAAAAACCAAAAACAAAAAGAACAAAAAAAAAAAAATAGAAAACACTGAAAAGCTTTCATTGAATGAAACATTAAAACAACATCACAATACACAAAAAAATATAAAACAAAAAAGAAAAAAGTAAATAAAAGTGTGAAAGAACTTAACGGTAAACGAAAACAGGAAAAAAAAAATCTAAGTACTAAAACAATTAAAATTTTACCGTTACTATAGTAATACAAGTTTGTTTTTTTTTGTAGATCTTTGGAATTTTTTTATCTTTAATTAACAGCTTTTATTTAGAAACTATACAAAATCCAATCATTCTTTGGAAATGAATTCAATCAAACTTTTAAATGTGTTATCCAATTAGATGGGAGTCATCCAATTAGAGTTCTTAACATTTAATAATTTTTATTTACCATTTTGAAAATCAATTAGAATTTTATAAGACAACAGGGTTTTATTTAATTAGTTTGTTGACTGTTATAGATAGGTTTTAATTCCAAACTCGATTCGCACTTCTAAAACCAAATTCTGCTCCTGCTTTACAAGCTTTTAGTAAAAATTTTTTGTCTAGATATTGGGATCTACATTCTCGAGCTTTGAGGGTATGAATTGGAAGTTATAGAAGATGATTATATTATATACGATTTATAATACACTAGAGAACGCTAGAATTTCATTTAACTAACTCAGACCTCCTATAAAAAAATCTTCCAAGATTTACGTTTCTTAAAAATGATTAAAGTGTCTTTAAATATAAGTAATTATTTAAGAACTAAGAGTTTTAGAAGTTTAAATCAAATTTGAACATTTTAATTCATTAAAGAGTCTTAGAATCTCCTTGCACTAACTTAGACCTCCTTTCCCTAACTGCTAAGAAAATCTACGAAAAGTATCTTCCTTGTTAAATCCTTTGAATTTTATAAATTTAAAAAAAACTTTCTTAGTCTTACAAATTACAATTCTTCAAACACTTTCCATTCCATGAATAGACAGACAAATAATATTAGAAATATGCATTTTGTTTTGAGAAAATCAAGTTTTTAACTAAAAATTAAACTCATGGTATGTTTTTAAAATCATGTGCATTTTATATTTTTTTGATATTTTTGTTTTCCGTGAATTGTAGTGTTTGTTACACACATTTACCTTTGCATTGGATAACCGTTTTTTTTTTTTTAAATAATAGCAACTATCACATATTACCAAGAACAAGAATACAACAATATAAAAGACAAGGAAGGTAAAGAAAGATTAAATTTAGGGCAAAGTAAGAAGTATAATACAAATAGTATACGATGTAATATGTTACAACAAAAAAAATCTTGTAACAATGTGTAATAACATTTTTAAGATGACAAATTGCCATAAAAAGTCCTTTAAAAATAGTCCTTTAAAAGAATAAGAAAAACAATTCAAAGAATGAGTTGCAAAAAAAATGAAAGAAGGACTTTTCATTTTTCTATTAGTAACATGTAATAGTGGATCTTATATTATGTAGTGGCCTATGATCATGCTGACACATAAATGAATTTTCTTTTTAAGTAAAAGTAAAAAAAATCTCTGCAAAAGCACTTTTATCTTAAGTGAAATAAAAAAAAAAAAGTACCGTTAGTAAATTTTTGTATTTTGCAAGGCCAAGCAGCACAAAAACTTTAGTACTTCCGTTCTTTAAAATTTCTTTTTAAGAAGATTTCCTATAATTAACCAAATACAGTTAGGTATATTGCTATATCATATGTAGGTATATGTTGCAATTTTACAATTTTTAAGAAATGTTTCTTTGAAAAATATGTTAAAAATAAAATGGATATGTTGGAATATAATATAATTGAATTTTAGATTTTAAAGCTTTTATTTATTTGCCTAATCAGTTTTTTAAATGTCTTAAAGTTTATAATTTTAATACTTTAAATAAATTTTAAATCTGTATATAGGCGGTTTAAAAATTTAATAAGAAATCATTTTCCGATAAAATGAAACATTTTTGTAATAGAATTTAACTATTTTTTAATTGATTGAAATTATTTCAATGATACAACAGCTGGGTGGCAGTGGCACAGTGATTAGAGTATCGACTTTTCATGCAAAAGACCCTGGTTCATCATTCGCCATTGGGTTCAATTAATGGCATTAATAATTATATATCTTTAATAAAAAATACATTAATATAACAATATAAACAAATGCAAAATATAAACAAATAATTAAATTGAATAATATAACTCACAGATATAGAATACTATATAACTCAAATACAAAATATTACAATATAAACAAAAATAGAATTGTATCTATTGAAAATCTAAGACGTTTCTACATGTTATAAGGCTTAGTACTATCTCATGTTTAAATTTTATGTGGAATTCATTAAGATCTATTATAATATAACCCCCTGTTCCAACATGTACCTATGGAATAGACAGGGTTATTAGCCTAACAGTTGAACAGTTAGCGCTTAAAAAACAAAAAAAAAAAATAATATTGATTAAAACTATCATTTAAATGAAACCATTTTCAAAGTAATTGAAATCATTTTTAAAGTAACTAAAAACTTTTTCAAAATAAATGAAATTAAAAAAAAATTTTAAATAATATTTCTTTTGTGGAGCTTAAAATTTATTTCAAATATTATATATGTTTAAGGTAATGGTTGACCCGCTGCGGCCTGCAGAATCTTAAACACCATATCCATTCCGTAATTGCAACTATTTGATGTTAATACGCTTGTTCTAAAGATTACATACAGTACATTCTAAAGATTATACCCATTTTCAGTATAGCTTAAAACTGTACGCACACATGCTTTGTCTATTGGGTTAAGCATTACTTCATCCCTTTATCAATGTTGGCATCTTCTTTCTAAACTTTTTGTATTACAAATTTGTTTCAGTAGCTGTCAATGAGCCTTTTGTATTTTGATTAAAATAAACAGAATTAAACTTAACATATTTTAATTATCAATTTCGAAAGCTTATGGACTGTATCAAATCCTATAGTAATATCCAAATTTCCCTAATCGATGAATAGTTTAAGCTTTTTCAATATAAAAATGTGTTATTTCATATGCTATGATTAAAGAAACTGAAGCCTAGTTTAAAATAAAAACTTGGTGAATGCCCTACACTCCTTAAAGGAGTGGAAAAGGAATAAAAAAAAAAAAAAATATCATATGCTTAAGTATGACATAAGACTTAAGTTCAAGACTTATAAGTTCAATTAGTTGTCCTAGCATCATCTAACATAAATTTTTTTTTTAAACACGTGGCATAGCTGAGAGACATAATAAAAGATTCGGAATTATAAATTAATCCAATAGCCTAAATCTGTTTTAGGAATATTTTTAAAATGTAATTGTAAATATATATATATAAAATACAAAAATCCTTTTATTTATAAATATACACGTGTTTGTGTATTAGTATGCTATTCATACGTATATAAACTTAAAACCCGTATTTACGAATTTAAAAAAAGATAAACTTAGAACCGTAATAAAAATTATTTTGTTTCATGTTTTGTTTTTTTTGTTTTTTATATTTTTTTTGAGAAAAATCTTAGAATTTTCTCCGACATGTTATCCAGATTTACGGTTATTTATTTTGTTTTTCTGTACTTTGTTTTTATTTTTTTCGAATTATTTACAAAAAATTTTCACATTACAGTTAAGATTTTCTTGTTTTTTTTTTTTTTTTTTAAATGAAAGCAAAAAAAAAAAGTTTATTGCAGGACACATTGTTGCATAAACTTACGTATGAATTCATGTCTAGATACAGTGGTAACAGTGATGTACAAAATTATTGAAACGTTGTCAATTTAAACGGTTGAGGTTGGTGAATGTATAATTTGCTTAACGAGTATTAAATAATGATTTAATAAATTAAATTAAAGTTAAAGGATCAGTTTAAGTAAAGTAATCAATCCTTTTGAACAATTAAATAGTTTGGATAAAGTTGGATTGCGTTGGTGTTACTAAACAGATTTTGCAAGTTTTATTTTTAGTTATTTAGACCGTTACTATACCTTGCAAATCAGGATTCGTGGACTGTCTCAGTTTATAAACAAAATACTCAATTGTAACAGAATTTTAATATAGGAATAAATTTTTTGAAACCGCACTAAAAAAGAGGGCCTTCAAATTCTAGTTTCTTTTATAGTATTCGACTTAGGTTTTTTATGTTATTAGGTTGGCTTCTGGTTCCCGATGTCAGTGAGTTCTTTTGAGTGTGATAGTTTTGAAAATGGCGTTTGTTCTGCTGACTAAAGTCTTGCAGTTAATCTTCCAGCTACACTAGTGTCTTATTTCGATATATTAAGTTGCCAAATACGAAAAAAGCAGGGTCTGTTTTAAAAGCTAAATTAAATGATTAGGTAATACACTCTCAACTAAAGCAACATAACTTCTCAGTAGGAGCATATAAAACCAGAAAAAAATATGTTTACGACGCTTATGAAATAATCTGTGATACCTACTTAAAAAATAAGTATTACAAAATTTTTGTATGATACTGTAAGTAAAAAATTTTTTTGTAAATATTTGAATGCACATTGTACACAATATATTCCATACATAATATGTAGGTAGGTACATTTATTTGTTTAAAAAAATAGAGACTTACAAAAAACAAAAAACCAACAAAAAAAAAACAAAAATTTCCCATATGTGGAAATGCTTGACGAAGCAAAAAATTTCACTTTAAGCTCATTCATGCTTAAACTTGTTTCATACTATATATGTGCAAGTAACTGTTTATAGATGCGGGAGTTGAAGTTTGATTTGTTGTACAAGAAAAAAAAAAAAATAATAAACAAAACATGTACATACATGTTTTATAATAATATATAATAATATATAAATAAAATATGGTGTTTCTTAAAATTTCAAATGCAATGACATCAAAGTTAGTTGTTTGGTTTACTTTTATTTTATATTATTTAATGTATTACATAAATATATTCTTCTTCTGACTCGGTTTTTTATTTTTTATTTTTATTTTTTGTTTTTTTTTAGATTTTTAATTTACGGAAAAAACATTTCGTGGTTTGTTATGTTTTAAGACCATGGGATTACTTCAGGTCACCAAGTTAGTAGTAACGGTTTTTGTTTTCTTTTAAATAATGATTTTAATTTTTTTTTAAAACTAATGTGTTCGTTTTAATGGCAACTTTAATTTCATTTTATTTGTTGTAATATTTTTAAAGTGTGATTAAAATAAAGTGGGGAGTTTTGTTAGCGAATACAATTTTAATAAATTATCGTGTACTAAAGTAGTATGGGGTGTAGGTTGGTCATAATTATTAGATATATAGGTTAGGAACCTATTTTAATTGTATTCATATAGTTAATAATAACTATAAAAACTTATGTTTTTTAATTTATTAATTTTAGTTTACGTTCTGCTGGGACTAACCAACAAGTGCTTGAAAAACTTAGGCTCTTTTTCAAAAATCAAATTTTTCTAAATTAGCCCAACTCTAGACCGGCATGTAAATAATGGAACTATTTTAGTTTTAAAAATTTTCTTTGAATTTTTTTTCACTGAATCTGGTGACTGGTACCATTATCCCGATAAATTATTTTCACTAATACAAAACAAAATAATAATTTTTTTATATTTTTGTCAATGATTTATTGAAAATAATAAAAATAACTGTAATTAAAAAATATTGTTATATATTTTGCCTAAAAATATGCAAATATTTTAATTTTAAAACAATTTGTTGAAAAATAATTGAAGGGCATAAGTCATAAGTTATAAGTCAAGTTTTTTAACCATTTATAAATTAAGAATATTATAATATTGCTTTTTAAGCAATTTTTTTTAAGTCAATATAAATTTTTTTTAGCAACCCAGGGTAATACTTACATTACTTCAAAGTTAATCAAAATAAAAGCAATAGGCTCTTTGACGGCGCTATAGTTGAGCGTCTGGTGTATCAACCGAGGCAAAATGGCTTTGATACCCGCGCATATTTACAGCTTGTGGAGCTTAATGAAATATTTCATTACAATTGAATTCATTGAATTAAATTATTTCAAGCCATTTGTACTATCAAATATAACAAAGTATAATATTAATTAAATACATTTAATAAATGTAATTAGTATAATACTTAATAATAGTATCCAATACTTAAATGGTCTCAGTAACTGATGTTTTTTAAATATTGCATTATCATTTGTAAGCTATAACATATTATTGTATAAATAGCTATTTATTAATTTAGGAACTTTTAATGGATCTAATAAAAAAAATTTTAAAGCACATGGTCTAGTACATGGTGGGAGGTATGCGATTTAAAATACTACACATCGAACATTTTATTGATTATTAAGGAGTTGCCAGATATTAGAAATTTAATATTAAAATAATAAATTATATTTTAATAAATATTTTTTTTTAAATTTATTTGTTTTAGAAACTTTGTTATCGTTTATTTAAAAAAATTTATAAAGTTGTGTGATCAAAAAAGTTGGTTATTAAAATCTTAAAAGCATTATGAGAACAACAACCTTAATTTAAAGAAAGAATAGAAATATCTTTAGGTAGGAAATATATTGAAAATTATTTAAATTAAATTTCATTTTTTTGTATAATTTTCCGACAATCTTTTATATATCATTTCTCTTGTATTTGTTTAAGTTATATTATATGTATATATATTATATATAATATATAATATATATTGCTTATTAGTATATTCATTATTATGTTTTTCATTTTGTCTACCAAATATTTATTTATTAGTTTATTTATTATCTATATTATATTTGTACACTGTACATCTACATGTCTATATTTAAATTATTTTTATTTATTTAATTTTTATTGGATTGAAAGTGTTGCCATATATTTGTAAAAGGTGGGATAGTATTCAATCAGTATTAAATGAATTTTAAAAATACTTATATATAATTAAGTTAGGTAAAATTGCTTAAAAGAACAATGATGCATCCATTAAAAAAGACGGCTTAGAGTAAATTGAACATAAAAGAATGCTTTATTTATAAAAATGAATCTTATAAGCATATATGACATAGGGACAATCAAATGTTCAAAAAGGGTATTTGTTTATCTATAAATCGTATAAAATATAAAAAATTATTTCAGTTTTAATAAATTGGTTAAATGCTGAAGATAAAAGTTTGAGTTCTAGAACTTCGAGATCAATAATGAGGACTGTGGAACAATATATAACAATTTTATATTATACTCTAGTTATTATTTTGTATTTTAAATACCGCATTTCCAAAATTAGATAAAAATCGTTTTCAAAAATTTTTTTAGGTTAAAGTTGTGCCTATTTCAAGTCTGCTAATGCAGTCAAATTTATGTACGTGTTCAAATAAGTTTTTAAGTCAATCGATCAAAGCGTTCTTTCTTTAAAGAAAAATAACAGAAAAATCGATAAAAAGGAGTCGTTTTTGTCAAACCAATCCTTCGGAAAATTGTTCGTAATTCGATTCCAAAATTGTTTTCGACGAATCATCGTGCCGATACGGGTTAACAAAAGCCAAGTAATATAATTAATAGCTCCATTGTCAAAGAGCAAAACATACCTATACAAAATTTGAATTCGGTTTGATATAATTATGTTTATACATTTGTAACATTTTTTTAAATTTGATAAAATGCGCGGTAACTCTATTTTTAATAAAATAAATGTCCTTAATTTGATTTGACTTTAGAAATTGCCTTAAAAAGGATGCTCTCATTTTCCCCATGTATCTATAAAACTTATTAATTCGCTATGAATAAAATTTTATTTGATATCTTTTATTAATAGCAAAAAAAAATAAACAATTTCTGATGTTTTGCAAATTTGTTAAAATATTTTAGAAAATTTAATATAAATAAATGATTTTTTATTTAAATTTTTTATTTTTATTGTTCTTTGATAGAAAACAGACTCTACACAGATAAATTACGTTTGGTTTCTGGTAATTTTTGAATTTAAAAAGAGAAAACTTTAAAGCTATTGCCATTTCCTATTTCTTTGCTTTTGTATATTTTGTCATCATTAATTTAATGATATTGTATATTTTGCCATATTGAAATCTAAGACAAGGTACATTAAAACTATAAATGAAAAATTCAAGATGTTAATTTTTTTGAAAGTTTACATTGTATTGAATTTGGGTTTTTTTAACAAAAGCTACATCATCAAAATTAGAAACTAATTTACCTTTTGAGTGCTTTCAAGAAACTTTGAAATACAACTTCTTATACCCGTATGACTCTAGTTCAAAACGGTATACTAAATTTGCCATTACGTTTGTGACACAAAGTAGGAGGGGGGATAGATATAGGCTCAAGGGTATGGATCGGATAACCCAAAAAATAAAGGAACTAGGATTTTGAAAATTTCACAAATTCGTTTTTATGCAATAGCCGTCATCGCTATTGAAATCCAGCAATTTCGATCCACGGGTTCGAGTACCTGTCATACAACTTCTTTTTTTTTATATGAGAATTACTGTGTACATATTGAAGCTGCGCGCCTAAAATTTTGCCAAAAATAGCTAAATGTTAAATTGCCAAAGTTACTGCAAAATTTGGTTGGTCTACTGCAGTGAGCTCGAGTAGCTGCCATACAACTTCTTCTTTTATATGAGCATTACACTACATGTAATAAACATCAAATAATTAACCGGATGATATAATGTTAATATTACGGTCATATGGGTATTCCAAAGTTGACACAGTCTACTCTACGACATTCTTCCTCGTTTTATTATTAATTGTAATTTTACTTAAAATCATGTATTTTACTTTTTGTATTAGTTAATCAGCATAGGTCTAGGTATTTAATGCTGGACTAGATTTCTTTCATATAATGATAATGTCCTTATGTAGAAGTTTTTATTTCTAATATCATAAAAAAATTAAGGACAATGGTTCTGAGCCGCTCAAATGAAGTTCTTGAATCCAAATTATCACTTTAACTTGTTCGCAATTAAAATCTGTACCAAAATTAATGATTTTTGAAAAAAGTCTGACGCTTTAAATGATGCCAAACCCTTAGGTGCCAAAGTCCATATTAAGAATATTTGAGTTTAATTTCAAGAGCCATTTCGTGTAGTGTTCAAAAACTTTACAAAATGGATCTTGGATCATTATGACAGAATGCTAAACCGCTACAACGATTAAATTATTGAATTTATAGCTGCCTACAGTTACTGCTTTACACCTTGCCACTGAACATTTACAAATGCAAAGTAAATTAAAATTTTTTTAAATATTATTTAAAAATTAATAATCCTTATTTTACAAAATACATTATTATGTATTAAATCAATTATCAAATTTTACTACTCAATCAAATTGTAAGTACATACATTTGAATTTTTAATAAAAAGGGATAATAAATTACAACAATTACAATACAATAGACGTATTTTTTTTCCCAATTTTTTTTATTTAAAATTTTATCTAATTTATCAAATAAATCATTTTTCATGTTTGCTTAATTAAACTCTTTTTAAATAAATTTCCATATCATTTCCTATTTCCTTTACAAGAAATATACATATACATTCATTTTTATATTAAAAAACATTTTCCAATATATTTAATTCAAATATATAATATAAAAATATGCATATAATGTGGGAAACTGTACAATGTACAACACACCAAAAAAACTTTTTTATACAAAGTAAAAAAAAAATTATTCAAATACTTTTATGATTCAAAGCATGTCAATATCGTTAGCATCAACGCAAATATCTTTAATATTATGCAATATCATACAATATATATTTATATATATATATATATATTCAAAATATATAAATATACATTTATATATCTCCATATATGTATGTGAATATAATATGAAAGTATACAATGATATCTTGTTAAACCTCAGATAAGGGATAACTACTTATGATATCCTTTTTAGTTTTTTTTTGTTTTTTTTTTTGTTGTTGTTATTTTTTGTTTTTTTTTTTGCAAAATATCTCAATATATTCTCTTGCATCAAGAATACAATCTGTATATTGAGAATACAATCCAATTTAGTATATATACACATATACACAAAAGAATAAAAGGAAGAAAAGGATATTTTAAGTTTTTACAATATTTTGTATCTAACAGTTAATATATGAAATGCTTTCTTCTCTTTTATACGAGTATTTATAAGATATATTTTTTTTTGAAATATAAAATCTAATATATTAGAATGTTATGACAATCATATATATATATATATATATATATATATATATATATATATATATATATATATGAATATTTTAAGATTGATTTCTGTTATTCTTTTGTTTTATTTATTTATATTTATGATTGTGCATAGTTTTTATTAAAAAATTAAATAATATTTAAAAAAAACATTTGTTAAGAAAAGTTTATTTATATCCTGATGTTTTGTTTTTTAAATAATAACGGTTCAATATGATGTTTGGAAATTAAAGATTTTGTAAAATATTATAAATTAATAATAATTGGAATTGATAAGAAAAATAACAATGTATTTGAATAACCAAAAAACTTTATAATTTATATATAAATATTATATGGTATTTATCGGGTTCATGCAATAAGGCCAAATAAAATAAAGCCAATTAAATTTATTTCTTTATCATATTTGAAATAAAGCCAAAAAACTAACTTCTAAATTTTGGTCTTATTTCAATATGAAAAATTGTAAATAAATCCGATTTGATAATATTTCATATTGCTAATTGTTTTTTAATGTGCAAACAACTGAATTGTCATTTTTTAAAAATTTTGTTAAAATTACATTTGTAACTGGTTCATTTCAGAAGTACGCTTTTTCTAAAATATTTATGTTTGTGTGTATATTTTGAATTAGGATGGATTTTAGAGTTGGATTCAAATTCAGGATTGCCACTTTTCCCAGAATATTTATACATGTGTATATGTGGAGTTCTGAATTAAGAGAGTTTTCACAGTTGAGTTCAAAATTAGAGTTTTCCCTTTTTTCCAAAATATTTATGTACTATAAAATCCCTCCTGATTCAGAATCTAATATATAAATATTCTGGATAAAACGGAAATACTAAATTTGTTTTATCTCTTGTTTAAAAATTTTTGAAAATGAAATTAAGCCGAACATTAAGAAATTATGATTTTGGTTTTATATCAAATGTGGTATTGAAATAAAACAAAGAAAGTGCAATTTGAACCCTGATTTTGTATTCATCCCTGAAATTTCTCTTAACTTTTTTTCATAAATGATGTATTAACAACAAAGCATTTAATCATCTTAAGTATTGAGTGGTATACATATTAACAGGTTGAGTGGCAAATATGGAGTGGTTAAAATAATCTCAAATTATGAGAAATTTTTAAAAGAAACCTCTTTAATTACTTTGATGTAATTACATGATTTGAGTGCACTATTGAGTGTTTTTGTTGAATTCTTTCAAAATAATAATTTCACTCCATCCACATAAGAATGGATATTAAAGTATCATTCAAGGTAAGAGTTAATATCAAATTCAAATTGAATAGAAAATTGAGTTAAATTTTGAGCTCTTTTTAACCATGTCCTGTAAAGTTTAATGTAATATTTCCCCTGTATTGGGCGATATGATATTAACAACAGAAGGGTCCATTGTCAGTTCGTACAGATAAATCCATTGATGACTCATAGTTCGAAAAAAAATTTAAAATTTAAAATATTTTTCAATATAACTTACGAGAGATTAATATAATTCCGTCGTCCTAAATTAAGTACCACTTAAGTGAAGATCATGATAAATTTAATACCATTTAGATTAAACACTTGAAATTAAAGGAATTTAGGAAAGATATTATAATTTCTTAATATATTATTTAATCTAATCTAATACTATCTCGTATTCTTAATTATAAAACCTCTATATTTTTTCTAAATTTTTGAAAATTGGTTTTGAGTAGGTATTGCAACTTCAAATACCAAATCCGAAATTTTTAATTAAAAAATCCAATTCATTGATTTAGAATTTTGAGGTCCTGATCGTTTACGATAAACAACAACTTTCCAATACACTGACTTAACTCTCTTTTTAATTTTTGATATCTTCAAAAATTTTAATTTGATAATAAATCATATAAAACTTCATTTGTAAATGCAATAAACTTTCTTTTCTCTTATAACAAAATATTTCTTCAAAAACTTAATATTATTATAAAATTATATTCAAAAGATAATTATATTCATTCATATAAAATTACATAAAAATCAAAAAATTTTTAAAGTTTTAAGTTATTAATTTGGAAAGCAGAAAATATTTCATTTCTTTTAGTTCTTAAAAGTTTTTCTGATAAGTAAAGTTTAAAAAAAAAAAAATAAACGAAAACTTAAAACTTTCTTCACTTGTTTTATGTATAAATAAAGTGAAATTTTTATAATAATTCGCATCTTCAGTGACCCAATCACAGTAGATAATTGGTATTGTTTGAATTTAAAATAAACTGAAAAAAAAATTATGAAAGAGAATTATATTTTTAAAAAAAAATGTTTTTAATTATTTGAAAATTAAATTATAAAAAATGGAAATGTAAAAAACCATGGGGTTTAAAAAAGCACATTTCAAAAATTTAACTGCGTGCTGTGATAAGTCAACACTCTGATTGATTTCAAGGAAGTTAATTGTTGATAAGACAAACTGTTAACACACACCGAAATAAAATATAAAAGTTTTCATATTAACTTTGAAAAAATGCATTCAGGGCCGAAGTAACTAGTATTTAAAAATAGAAAATTTTTAGTTAATGAGTGCTAGTGGTTCTTCTATAGCCTACACAAAAGTTTTGTACTTTGATTAAAAAAATTATTGTATAAGCAAAAATTGTAAAAAAAATCCATGTGAATAAAAACCCTGTCAATTTCTAAACGGCTGGCAAACCAAAAATATTCACTATATTTTTTTTTTTTTCAAAATTCTAGCTCATCTTAAGATTTCAATTTTGAAAGATAAGTCGTTTAGTCGTTCGAAATTTTTTAAAACTCAAATCTCATATAACGCTAAATCGCTAACTGTAAATTCTTACATGAGTGAAGCTTTTAAAAGCAGTTTTCATTACACGTTTCCGCGTTGAGGATATATAATTAGAACTTGTTACAATATATAGAGTTTTCCAAATTTTGGAGGCTATTGCTTTGTATCGGATGGAGCTATTTAAATTTTATTTTAATTTTTTTGAATTTCAATCTGTAGTTAAGATTTCATTGCTTTATTTTATACAATATACAAGTTTTGTAAGCACCCATACAACCCAATAGACGGACATTTTTTTTTTTTTCTTCCTTTACATTTATTTCAAAACACGAATAATAATTCTGTGGAAAATCTCCAAAACTTGATAACCGTAATTTTTCCCTTTTTGAGATAACATAGCTAAATCAACTTAAAAAAAGAACAAAACATCAATTCCAAAAATCTATTATTACAAAACCAACAGCAAGTTATTTTATGGTTATTAATAATATTTTAAATAAACATTTTGTGTCACAAAATATTTTTAAAAATTTTCAAACACGTTTATTGAAAAACTGTAATTTTGCGGTTATCAAGTTCTGGATATTTTCCACAGAATTAGAGATTACAATTACAAGTAAAAGTAAAAGTAAAATTACAGATACAACTATAACATCTACAATACACGTATTTTTAATAAATGCCACTCCTGTCGGAGCATTGGGCGGAAAACAGACAGACGGACATAGTGAAACTAATAAAGTTAAAATTTTGAACATTTTTTTTTTTAAAATGTGTTTTAAAACTTTCTAATTCAGAAAGTTTAATATTTTTTTTCTAAATTTATCTTATTTATTTTTTTTTTTTTATAAAATAAATAATATAAAAAGTTTATCTTGAAACTTTTATAACGAAAAATTTATTTTATTTTAAATTTATGTTTTATCATTCGGCAATTTTTGTTAAGTTATAACTACACACAAAATTTGATGCACAAATGTCAAATTAACATATACATTATAATATATTTTTTGCAGTGGATAAATACAGTGATGAACAAAAGTAAATAGGTACCTACACGTTTAATGTAAATTAAATGTAATTCTGTTAAATTTTAAATCTGTTATGATAAAATTAGCTTTTAGAAATTTTTGTCTGTATATAAGTATGCAGATTTTAAATAAATTTAAGGTTATTTATCTCCAAAACAAGTTTAAGGTTATTTATCTCCATAATAAGTTTAATTCAATAAACTGAACCTTTTAAATTGAATTTATTTGACGCAACTCCTTTGGGCTGCAAAATCGTAAAAACGTTTTGGTATAGTAACAATAAAGTAAATCGCATTTTTAAGACATTAGATATTACATTTAATTTTAATATTTAAAGTATTTTTATTTTATTGCAAAGTTTATTTAGCGCTTTAATAATCTTTGAACAAGTAAGCCCTAATTTAAAATAAAAAAATTTGACAGAAAATCGCTTGAAGCCACAGTACTTTTTCAATGCAAAAAATTCAATTTTAAGAAAAATACAAAAATTAAATTTATCTAGAAATATTATGTTCATTCACACATGTATACATATAAACTTATGCATGTTGGAATTTATTCATAAAATATAAAATTAACATATACATATATAGAAATTCGTTCTCTTAATTAAAGTTTGTTTAATTAACATAATTAGTGCTAAAGCGTATTAAATATACAAATAAATAAACTTTACATACAGATTTATACTTATATTTATATTTTATATGTAAGTATTGACATTTCAAGGGAATTTTTTTTTTTTAAAGTTTATATTTAAAATTTTGTATAACATTTATTTTTCTTTATTTAAAAAAAAACAAACTCTACAAAAAATTTTAACTCTTAAGAAAATAGAAAAGTAAATTTTTTGCAAAACTTTTTCCAAATAAAATTTTATCTGCTATACATAATTTTATTACATATACATGCGGTATATTCATGCATATACTAATGCACCCACGTGTATTGTTATTTATGAAATTGCGAATTGAGAAATTCATGTCTGACAGTGTTGTACAAAAAAATGAGGAATAGTTTCAATAAATTCAGTCTTTTGGACAACAGTGACAGCGAGCGAGTGATCTTTTATAAAAAAAAGCTCCAACTTATTGGTTTCAATTCAATGGGACATAAAGAAGAGCAGCCCGTGGCTCCAAAATTATATGGCAATTTCGCACGGTCGCGGTCTGCATGTATGAGTTTATTCCCTTTTTTATAACTGTTATCTGTGCCTAGATTTTTTTTAATTTCAATTTTTTTATAGTCATCCCCTTGCTGTCAACGTGTTTGCGGTTAAAAGCAGTTTAAAATTGGTAATTTATTAAAATAAATAAAATTTAAGAGCTCATTTATATACTACTTCATTCTATAAAAGTTAAATAATCCTTGTATTTTTGTGTTTACTAAATTAGATTGGGTAAACGGTATTAAATGTATTGCAAGTGCGAAACAGTGTATATTGATTTCTGTTCTAACCTCTATTGACAGCTGTCATCTACATTCTACATTACAGTTTAATATAATAAGTTTAAAAGAGTGTTGCTTTTTGAATAAGTATGAATATAAGTCGTTGATATTCAAAAATTGGTTCTCCGTTTATAACTCTTCGATTTACACATAATAAATATAAACCCAAGTAAATGTATAGTAACAAGCGTTTCTCCGTCCGTCAAGAACTAGAGAAATTCATCCAAAGTATTTTTACACAAATGGTAGGTTCGGCAATGTTTTTAATTATTAGTATTGACCCGAATCAAGTAGCCTCCACGTAATAGTTTCTAGAGTAATTTTCATAACCTCAAAGTCGAAAAGACCGAAAGGTTGAATATTGAGATATGCGAGTTGTGTAACAGTGCTAATGCTTTTGTAAAGTTTAAATATTTTATTATTTCATTTTCAGAAGTTGTCGTACATATTTTGTCAAATTTATTGAGAAAGCTTGATATTTTCATTCTATAATTTTTAGGTTAAGGAATTTTCATATTTATTGCAATTATAAGTTTTTAACACTAATACAGCCGAGACTCAACTTCTCCCCATAACAACTTATACACTTTGGTGTTAATCCCGAAATATCTTTCTTTGGTTAACATTTTCATAGATAAACCTACACATCAAATTATACTTATCTCAACATACATACAAAACTCCAAAAATGCATCTATTGCAGTAATCATGCAGTAAAAATTAACATATGAAAACTTATTGTAAGTCTTGGAATTTTTTTATTAGGCGATAGGAGCAAAAATGCATTTTCTTTTTAAGATATAAAAGTTTTAATGCAAAAGACAAGTACTATTGCTATTTAGGTACTTCCATGTTGAATACTTACTTTAAATGAAATTGCTACACAAAATCAACAAGCTTTAAAAAAACAAACACAGAATTGCTAAAAAATTATATTTCGACATTGAAATATTTAAATATTATCATATCATATTCTATACACATCCATAATAAAATTATTAAAAATTTTTATTTCCCATATTTTTTTATTTATTTTTAATACAAACAAATACCTATTATATAATATGTATGCATTGTTAAATAATAATATTATATATGGTATTAATATATACACAAGGTAATAATATACATGTACACACAAGGTTTATTTAAAAAAATATCATTTTAAAAGTTTTCTTTTTAATAAATATAAAAAGTTGTGTATTGCATTCATCACAGTTATACCTACTATTATTTTAACAGTATCTAACAGTACCTAACCTCATATATTCCTCATGTTATTCAATGAGAATACTAGCCATTATAATTTGTAGGTATACTTAGACAGTTATTTATATGGAATTGCTCTTTTTATTGATGCTAGCGTGTCCTTCCTAACACGTATGCCTTGCGGCCGTAGTGCATTCCACTTTAAATACTATTATTTATTTTGTCTAAATTATATATTTTTATATTTAAATTATATTTAATTATATGGTTACCAAGGAGATTTGTTTAGAAAAATTATTTTTCAATATTTGTTTTTTTCAATTAAATATTTCATGATTTGTACAGAAATCGAAGCCACACCTCCTCAGTGATTAAGTCAAATGCTTTAACTAACCTAAAAATTATTAAACAGTTTGACTTTGACTAGAAAAAGCTTAAAAAATCAATCATCATCCAAGGAGGGCGACCTAGAACAACAATCCCCCAACAAAAGTTGTACAGATCACCAAGATTGTCTGGCAGATAGTTGGGATAATGATATATGTCTGAATTTTATATTAAGTTCTTATAAATGCTTTAAGGAACAAGCAAGATAAAATTTAAATTAAATTTATTAATAGTTAAAGCTTTCGATTTGTTCTAATAACTCACAGATTAAATTCTGCAAATTGCATTTAAATATTTGAACAAATTAAAAATTAAAACCGGAGTTGTTTAGTCAATTCCAACACTACAGTGCTTAATAATGAGTCTAGTAGTTTTAAAGGGCGAAGCAGTTCTTATAAATTTTTAAGAGTTATAGAGTTACCATCACAAAAAGAATAAAACTTGAAATCCCTATAAAATTTTTACAGGACTTAAGGGCCTGTTTTGGAACCGGAGTTTTTATTTTTATCAAAGTTAACACACGTCATTCAATCAAACCCCTTTAACCACAAGTTGAATTCTTTAATTTGTGTGATTCAAATTTTTTTTTGTACATATATTGATACCATAAGTATATATATATACATCATATTCTTATGAATTTACCGTTGGTATTTATAAATAAGGATGTAAGGTGTATAAAATGCATTTTTCTATACATATATATTCTCTGCTAAAATTTTGTTTTTTGAAAAATCCAAATTTTTTTTCTTTTTATTTTTCCTTTTAATTTTTCGTTGATTTTTACTTCAAAATTTTCCCTTAAGGCAATTTTCTTCAAAATAAATAAAAAAAAAAAAACAAAAAATAAATAAAAATAAATTGGTATAAGTTTTTTTTTTGATGGAAAAAATATAGAAACTTTTTTCTTTCGGTTTTATTTCGCTTCCTGATTTTTGTCGCATGAATTCTTCAAAAAAAAAAAAAAAATTGCATGCAACATATTTTTTTTCTCAGTGAGTTTGCAGTTATTGTTGTTGTTATTATTTTTCTGTTGCCATGTTCAACTCAATGTATCGTCAAAACTTATTTTTGTTATATATACTCTTTTCAGGTGAACTTGGTGCTTTTTCACATAAAATTTGACTATGAACTAATGAACTAATTAAAATGGTCATTTTTTATTCAAGGCCTTGTTCTTGGAAATTAGTAGTCGGATCAGCATGATTGTAAAAGTACTCACAGAATTTATAGTAAAATCTAAATACGACAAGAAAGATTGAAAAAGTTCGATTCTTAGGTCCGCCCCGATTCTTGGCTGCCATTTTTAAGGACTTAGAAAATAATAGATTCAAATAAATTCATTAAGTCGACTTCTGGGTCCCAGGATACGGTAGCGTTTGAACTAAATTTGGACTAAATTAAAACTAAAGGACTAAATTGACTTGAAAAAAGACCAATTTCATGTAATAAATTTGCAATCAATTTAATTTGAAAAAAGAACCAACCCAAAACCAATTTCATTTGAAAAAGGGCCAAGATCATATGAAAAGAGTATAAATGATTTTCATTTAAACTTTGAACAATTTTTCCTCGTTAGTTTCCTCGTTTAACTTTTTTTTATACAATCCAAAAAATGAACAAGAGTATAAAAATGCATAATAACAAAATTATAAAAAAAAAAAAAATAAATAAAAACAAAATATGCAAATATAAACAGATAACGGTAATATTTTTAATGGTTTAAAATAAATATATTGAAAGTTAATGTTTGGTTGCATCAAAAAAAACAAAAAAGAAAAATATTCATAAGATAGCATTACATTATTATATCGCATATATGAGTTAATGCCGATAAACTCATTTTATTCTATGCTCTGAGAAGGTTAATGTAATAATAAAAAGAGTTTTTTAACTAATATGATGATGTGTTGAAAATGCGGTTTTTATTTTTTTACAGTTATTCTACTTTTTTCCTAGCATTATTATGATAACAATTATAAGCAGCGCAATATGTAAAATAATAAAAGTTTTTAAAGGTGCACATTTACGAAAAAGATTAAATAACTAGGTATAAATGCTGCCGTCCTAAGAAAGAAAGTTGTTTCTACATTTTCTTGGTTTTAGGTAATTTAACTTTTAGTGTTTTATATTCGCGCATCGCTATGTTGAATAATTTTTGAATTTTTGAAAAACAAATATGTTAAATAATTTTTTTGAACTTACTAGAGATAAAATAGTATTTGGCGTTCTTTGTTAATTTGGACATACGACTTTTTTGCTTAAGCAATACTAAATTTATTAAATTATTAAATTTAAGACATAGATGCGATTAAGAGGTAGATGCGAAATATTAGTTATTAGTTTTAAATGAACCTACAACAGGGTATGTGACATTTTTTCTTAGTACAAAGTTCTGAAACATTAATCTTATGTCAAATATTTCATTATCCCAAAAATTCGCATTTGGCACTTACGACTTTTTTCCTTAGCGCGGCAGAATGGATTTATTGTTTAAAACTGCAAATTTTGATTTTTGCTTTTTATTTTAAGTGAAAAATTAGAGGAAAGTTATAAAACTTATCTTCAAAAGCTTATTTATTTTAAAAGTAGTAGATAAATCTTATAGCTTTAAAGACTTAGTAGGTTTAATAGGCTTAGTAAGCTTAGTAGAGCAGGTGTATTAGGAATCTATTTTCTTTTCACATAACTGTTATTTTACTTTCAAATTTTGAAATTTAAAATTTTTTATATTATTTATTTAAAATATTTAAAAAATTATTTGTTGTTTAATTTAGATTTAAAGCAGCTCAGGAGAACTTTATTTATAGGTGCTGAATTTGACACTTTTCGGTTTTTTCTAAAAAACTGCAATTTACAAAAGCATGCATGGTGTTATAAGAAATTGTTCTCTAATTAAAGCTTTACATGGTATTTTGTTAATAAAAGTTTCATAAATATACAAAAGTACCGACGAACAAATGGACGGATAGCGAACAAATTTTTCAAACAGTGTTTATTTTAAAAACTGGTTGAATTTTTGGCAAAACTTCCGCAAAGGGGTTGTGAGCTATCAAGATGACGTCATCACATAACGGTACTAAATATCTCAAAGTTTCCGAATATATATACCATTACTGGCGATGGCGCCATCTAGTGGTCGAAAAATGCATTACAAAATGTTCCTAAGATTTTGTAGCATTTTTATTAAAATGTTATATTTTTCCTGTTAGTCCATAAACTGGAACCAACATCTTACACTAATGTAGGGCATGATATTGTCTTTCATAAACATCTTGCTTCATCTGGATCGGTGCTACCATTTTTGAGATATTGCAATTTAAAGTGAAAATATTTAAAAAAAAAAAAAAAAAAATCAAACTTTCAAAAAAACTACTATAACTGTGAAATTTTCAAAAACACCCTGTATTATTATTATACCATTAGAAAGGTTTCTTAAAACTCTTTCCAACGGTATATAATAAGTATGGCATATGTTGACAAATAGCCCCACCAGAGAACATAAATGCAAAAATGACGCAACAATTTTATTAAAAAATACATTTTCATACTTTATTTGTCATAAATTTATTTTGCCTTTTTGGCAAATTTAAAAATGTAAGAATGCATTTTAGGTTTGGATACAATATTGAGTTTGGTTCTGACAATTTGTTTTGAGGGATTTTGGAGGTGACAACCTCAAAGTTTTAAAATTTTTTTTATTTAAATATGTATGTAAAAATATAATTAGAAAGGTCCTTAGGCTACAAAATCAGAAGTAATTTTATTTGTGAAAATAGAAGCAATTTAATTTTCCAAACTTTTTTATTTAAATAGTTAGGAAGGAGTTTTAGAGTTGGTTTTAAAAGCAGGGTTTTACGCTTTTTCCAGAATATTTATATATGTGTATATGTGGGATTCTCAATTAGGAGGGATTTTGGAGTTGGATTCAAAAGCAGGATTGCCCCCTTTTCCAGAATATTTATATTTATTAATTAGGGTTGATTATTTTTTGTATGAAATAGCTATGCCGAATTCTCATACCATTCTTTTCATTATAGTGTTGGATTCAAAATCTAGTTTCAATAATTGAGTTAGCGGGGGTTCGGGGGCGGCAGCCCCCGTAATGAAAATATAATATTATTTAACATGTTTTATTACAGTGTATTAAAAAAATTTGAAACTTATTAATTTTTTTAATGAAATAGGTATCCGAATTCTTATACCATTCTTTTCATTTTAGTGTTGGATTCAAAATCTAGCTTCAATAATTGAGTTAGCGGGGGTTCGGGGGCGGCAGCCCCCGTAATGAAAATATAATATTATTTAACATGTTTTATTACAGTGTATTAAAAAAAATTAGGAACTTATTAATTTTTTGAATGAATTAGGTATTCGAATTCTTATACCATTCTTTTCATTTTAGTGTTGGATTCAAAATCTAGCTTCAATAATTGAGTTAGCGGGGGTTCGGGGGCGGCAGCCCCCGTAATGAAAATATAATATTATTTAACATGTTTTATTACAGTGTATTAAAAAAAATTAGGAACTTATTAATTTTTTGAATGAATTAGGTATCCGAATTCTTAAACCATTCTTTTCATTTTAGTGTTAGAATTTGTATCAATTTTACTATATGGCTTTATTTGGTAAAATTTTAGAAAATGATATGGCTTTATTTCGCATTCAAATGCGAAATAAAGCCATACGTAAAAAAATTCTCGATATGGTTTTATTTCCCATTTGAATGTTGTACAGGTTGTTGGAACAGTATAAGCGTAATTTTATATCCAACTCAAAACCCTGTCAATCTTCAAAATCTTAGTATATAAATATTCTGGAAAAAGCGTATAATTCTGACTTTATAACCAACTCTAAGGTCCTTTCTAATTATACTTTACATACATATAAATACCTCAAAAATTTTCTAAACAAAACCCAACTCAATATTGTATCAAACTATAAAGTACATTCTTAAATTTTAAAATAAATATTTCAAATGGACAACAAAAAGGCAAAATAAATTTATGACAAATAAAGTATGAAAATGTATTTTTTAATAAAATTGTTGCGTCATTTTTGCATTTATGTTCTCTGGTGGGGCTATTTGTCAACATATGCCATACTTATTATATACCGTTGGAAAGAGTTTTACCTTTCTAATGGTATAATAATAATATAGGGTGTTTTTGAAAATTTCACAGTTATAGTAGTTTTTTTGAAAGTTTGATTTTTTTTTTTTTTTTTTTTTAAATTTTCACTTTAAATTGCAATATCTCAAAAATGGTAGCACCGATCCAGATGAAGCAAGATGTTTATGAAAGACAATATCATGCCCTACAATAGTGTAAGATGTTGGTTCCAGTTTATGGACTAACAGGAAAAATATAACATTTTAATAAAAATGCTACAAAATCTTAGGAACATTTTGTAATGCATTTTTCGACCACTAGATGGCGCCATCGCCACTAATGGTATATATATTCGAAAACTTTGAGATATTTAGTACCGTTATGTGATGACGTCATCTTGATAGCTCACAACCCCTTTCCGGAAGTTTCACCGAATTTTTCAGATTTTACTATTTTTTTTTCCAAGTCACTTATAAAATATCTTATGCATCAGACAAGCAACTTTTAGTTGAAAGCATTGTAACTTGGAAGATATTTTTAAATTTTTAAAGTTGATTATGAAAAAAGAAAAATGCTTTTTAATCGTTAACAGTTTAGCATGTGACCTATTAAGTATTAATTTTCTTGATAACCGATTCACCTGAACTTCATATATATTTTAATATGTATTGTTGGTCGTTTTTTTTTCGGTTTTACGTGCGTTGTTGAAAGTACCGATTCGCTGAACGGGTTTCTTTTGGAGAGTGTTAGACTTTCAATAACTAATACCATCCCCTAATTAAAACCAAATTTGCAATAAACTTTTAATACAAATGTACCGTTTCCATGGTAGAATGGGGATTAGGAAAAAAAATTGGGATTAGGATTAGGAATTGGAAATTATAGATTTAGTTGGATATTAGGAAAAATTTTAAGGGAAATTTTAAAAATGGATGTAAATCTTCTTGTTAAACTTTCTAGAATAGATAGTACATATATAATTACTAACTTAGGAAAACACATTACGTAGTAACTGATTCCATAATCGCGACGCATGCATAATAATAGATTTTCCATAAGCAGAATTTCAACATTTTACTAACTACAGGTAAGGGTAAAGAGCTTTTACAGCACTCCTTGTTTTAGTTTGGGAAACTTTGGGAGGAGGCATTATTCAATTTAATTCTTTGGAAATTATGTTGTTCCCTACTAGACATCTATAAAACAAGTTCGGTGTCTAGTTGCTCCATGTTGAGTGTTGGAGTAGTACTTGGATCAGTTATAAGACGAATAGCCTTATTTTGAACTTTATCGAGATATCTAGTATTCATAAGGGGCTTCAGCCCAAATATGTTCATTATACTCAATTTTTGGTCTAATGAACGTATTATAGATTTTAAAGTTTTATATAGATTGTATATATGTATTTTTTACTAATGTAATCCTAAAAATATGCAAGAATTGATCTACTAAAATCATAAGAACGTAAACATCATAATAATATTAACTAGTGGCTCATTCTTCCCTGTATTGTGCATATATTTTGTGCAGATTATGCATTTGAATGAAAACTTTATTTTTTAAATTATACTAGTTGTTTAACATTCAGTTGAGCAAAGTTAAAATGATAAACCAAGCACACCAGAACTTAAATAGGTATAAAAAAAAACTGGTATATCATAAAAATTCATAGAAGCAACTGGAGCTCTGAATTTAAAAAAAAAAACATTTTACAACAATAAAAACTTTGCATTACTTTAATTTTTAATTGTTTTAAGCTTGCATTATAATATAAACTACAACTTTTATTATTTTAAATTTATTTAAACTTTTAAAAAAAGAGGGTAATATTAAAACAATATTAAAAAATTTTATTTTTATACCTTATATTTTTAAACTTTATATACAATAGGTAAAACTTTACACAACATAATATTCATAAAACTTTAATAACTACCAGTTTTTTTTTTTCAAATGATATTTTTTTTAAATTTATGTAAAAATCAGGACATTTTAAGGATACATTGTTTTTTTTTTGTTTTTATTATTATTATTATATTAAAAAATAAAATTAATATTTTTATTTTTTAAATAAACTATGATAAACTTTTATAAAATTTATAATAAGTGAAAAGTAAAAAAACAAAATTGTAATTGGACTATAAAAATTTTTTTTTTAAAATTTATATATCTAGAGATTAAAAATATTAAATGAGTGTTTCTCAATGTTGAGGACAAAAAATATGCAAAATAAAAAAAAAATACAACAATTTTTCAATTTAAATTTTTAGTACCTACATATATTAAAATAGCTTTCAGTTGAAATACCTTTAGAATGCAATCTAAAAATAACACCGTATATATAATAATAGATACTATATATATTATTTAAAAAAATATTTTGACTTACCAAGAGAAAATATTTAAAAATTTATTTTATTTTTTTATTCTTTAAAAGATTTTTAAATACCTACCATTCTTTTTAAAAAAAAAAAAAAAATTATTTCTAGGATATTTTATTCTAAGCAGTTTAAATGATCCTTATAGGTATTATGATATTCATAATTAGTTTATAATATGAATGGAATTGTTGAAATAATGGAAGTTTTATGTTGAGATATATATATATATATCAATTTGTGAATTTGATTACTTTCTCTCAAAAGGACCTATCTATTTGTATTAAAAACACCTGAACTAGTGACTTCGACAACGAAAGTTGTTGATGATTACTTTAGTAAAGTTGAACATTTTAATGTTTTCATAATTCATTGTAATCTATTTGCAAATACAAGTATTTCGTTTATGACATGGAAAACTTATTGTACTCGGATAAGTACTCGATATAAGTACTCTGATAAGTAATCGATCATTAATCAAGTACTCGATAAGTAATCGAGTACAGTATTTCTTCTACTGCATGCAGAATTCTTTAGTAGTTGAAGTCGATAAGGAATCGGATAAGTAATATAGTGAAATGTGATAAGTAGGGCAAATAAAAATATGCATTAGCATCTTTTTTTCCTTATGTCTTATCGATAAATGAACAAGATAGTAATTCGTTTCAACAAAAATTATGAATTTTAAGCTAGATTTGTTGGGGCATATTTTTGCATATTTCACTTGTTAGAGCATATTTTGCATATTTTAACTTTTAAGAGCATATTTTGGTTTATTTTGACAATTTTCGTTCAAAAGATCATATTTTTTTTAATTTTCTTGCATTTAAAATATTTTCCATAAAAAAACATAAAAATTGATGTTACTATTTAGATATTTTTTTATTTAAAATATTATTCTTTCAAAATAAACAAGTAGGTATTAGGTATCTAAAGAAATCTCTATGTATGCATGTACATATACATATTTATTTTATTATTCATTTCAACTTGATTCAGAAACTTTCAACTTGATTAAAAACTATATCTGCAGCTTTGACTGGTAAAGCGATACAAAATGCTACGATAAATTGCACGACAAACGAAGCTATTGCATTTAAATTCGCACCAATTAACTCAGTTAATGTAGAAAGGAGATTTTAAATGTACAAAAGCGTCCTACGATTGAACCGGAAGAATTTCTTATTTAAAAATTTAAGTGAAATGTTTGTGATATATTGCAACCAAAATTTCAGTTAAACTTAGTTTTTAATTTTACTAGATGTAAAATTTTCGTTATTTGCATTAATTTTTATTTTAATTTATGTTTATTTAATTAATGTTTACTTAATTTATGTTTATTTATTTAATTTAATTTTAACTTATTCTACTCTCTAATTTATCTTTTTATCTTTTTTTAATATTTTAGTTTCATGAATTAATTTTATTTTATTTCATCAAATTTAATTTTAAAATAAAAAATTATAATAAAAATAATATATTAAAAAGTAAAAAAATATCTGCTTTTTTACTAAAATTAAATTTAAACGACTTTTGAAGATGGTGTTACTAGTCTAACATTATTAATACTTATTTTATTTGAAAATTTCTAAGTAATGGATCCTTTTTTATGTATTTGATATCCTTTTCATAGAGCATATTTTAAATGCTTAAAATAGACTTTTTAGAGCATATTTTAAGCGTTTAAAACGGATTTTTTAGAGCATATTTTTATTTGCCCTAGTGATAAGTAATCTTGAAGTAATTGAGTACAAGCATTGAAGAAGTTTAAATGTGTACTTGCATTTGTAAAAACAAATAAATTTAGTGAAATTAAAATGAATTAACCACAAGTTTTAAGTAATTGAAAAATTTTAAATTAACCTATAGTATAAAATTTAACTATTCTACGTTATTACTATAAAGTTCTTCTCGACTTCAATGTAATCGTATTTCTACTCAAACAGTAAAATTCAATGCACGAAAAACTAAGAGTACACTCTTTTTTTTTAGTTAACATGAACAAAACATTTTTAAAAGGGAGTACTCGTAATATTTGCACGTACTTAAGGAAGGAATGAAATTTTTTTTTTATTTTATTTTTTTTTTTACAAAACTTTACTAAAAATCGTTCTTAATAACATTTAACACATATACGTAGGGAAATAAAATGCATAATAATATAGAACAAAACGCATTCATATATATATACATTTAAATATATATATATATATATATGTATTTTTTTATTTATGGTTTCATTTTACAATAAAAATGGATTTTTAAAGGATTTTAAAGTAAAAAAAGAACAGAAACACAAAAATGATTATTATGCACCTTAGAAATGAACAGAGGTGAATATTTTAAAATATATTTCATTTTAAATCCCATATATTATATAATATGATTTAATATGAATATTTTTATATAAAATATAATATATATTATGTATAAGTATATATTAAATAGTATTTAAAATTATAGAAAAATTAAAACTTGAATAAAACTTGAATAAAATGCAATTCAGTAAAAATAACTTAATAAAAAAAAAAAACATCATTAACTTATGCACTCGTATACTCGTATATTTGAATAAAAACGTGCACACCTACATATATCACATGTTAATGGATTTTAAAAGCGAAAAATAATATGGTATCTATGGATGAAATATAATATGTAACACGGCTTCAATATTTTCTAAATTTAACTACTTAAAATAAATAATAATATGCATATAAAAAATTTAATAGAAACTTCTTATAATACTCTTACAGAATTAATGACATCTTAGCGATATTGCACCAAACATATATCACAAATCAAAAATCAACTTTATAATTAGTTCACGGCTGGAAGGCACGGCGAGTGACGACCTCTCATGCGAAAGGCCTTAGTTCGAATCCCAGTGAAACTGAAAGACCTGTATTTGGTTTTCGATTTGATTTAGTTACCAATCGCAATTGGGTTCAAATGAATGGCAGTTATATTTAATAAAAAAAAAATTAATATAAAACTATAAACAAATAATTTAATTGAATAATATAACTCACAGATATAGATTACCATAAAAATCCAAATACAAAATTATTACAATTTTAAAAAGATATTATTGAAAGATATCTATTGAAAATCTTAGGGTGCGTTAAGTGATAAGATTTTCGATAAGAGCATAGCGTAAAAAACTATATATTGCTTATCGTTTATCAAAGCGATGCTCCGATATAAACTCCTCTATTAAAATCCTATGAACGCTTTTTCATCGATAAACAATATAAATTTCCTATGCTATGTTCTTATCAACGTAGCTCCAAAATATCATTTGAGCACAAAAAACACTTATCAATAATAGAGGAATTTTAAAAAAAAATGTTTATATTCATTATTCAAAATAACAAAAATGAGCAGCTAAATCATAAGATAATCAGTGAAAAAGTATAATTAATATAAACTTATCTGACCAATGGCGTAGTGTTAAAGACGCCGCCTTTCATGTGGAAGGTTTCGGACTTAAACCCCGGTCAGATCATATCTAATAAAAAAATATCGTAAAATTGTATAGTTATATTGTAATAGTTTATATCGTAATATAAAATAAAATATTAATAAAAATATATAAATAATTCTTGTGTAAGATTATAGATGGCGCACAAAGTTAACATTTGTGCATTCATATTTCATAACCTTATACAATAGCTATAGCCGAGTAATCAACGGCTTAGTGAATATTATGATTAAAGAAACTGAAGCCTAGTTTAAAAATAATCTTGGTGAATGCCCTATATTCCGTAATGGAGTAGAAAACGAATAAAAAAAAAAATATAAACTTATCAGGCCCTTGTTCCATGAACCATTTATCAATTATCAAATAAACAATTTTTTGATAAATAATTTTTTCTAATCAAATTTCGTTTGTTTGTTGTCAAAAAAAGTTTTGATGCAACAAAAACTTATCAAAAAATTGATTTTATGATTAGAGAAAAGTTTTCGGCAGAATATAGGGTCCAGGTATAATTTTACTAATCCAAGTAGGTTAAGTAACTTTAGAATTTTACGTATGTACTTGCTCTTGGCTATTTTGAGAAGTATGACATTGTTTCGAGAAAATGCTATTAAAATTTCAGAATTATTTAGTTATCATTCTCAAAAATTTATGAATCAAACTCAAAATAATAATTCTAAACTAAATTGAAAACTTTAGATTGATTTTCATATAATTAAATAAATTCTAATTACCATACCTGAAATAAATCAAAAAAGTTTCTAGTTACTACTTATTTGAATTCATTGTTTAATAAAAATCTTCTGCAAATAATATGAAAAAAAAAACTAAATATAATTTATTTAAAAAATAAGTTTAAAAAAATAACTAAATAAAAAAAAATAAATAAATCTGTAGATAGTAGGTACTATATAGAAAATCTAAAAACAACTTAAAAACTTATCTAAAAACTTAAACAAATGCATTTTCTATGAATATATATATATATTTAATATAAAATAATTATAACTCTAACATTAGAACTTTTTACAAAATTCAATTTTAATGAAATAGTGAGTATCTTTAACCCAAGATTCTTTTCTTCAATACAATAAAACACTTTAATTTTAAAAGAAAATTTCAAATTAACACAAAGTATGGTATGAAAAATCTTAAAAAAAAAAGGCTGTTAAAAATAAAAATTTTCTTTATTTGCATATAAAAACTATAAAATACACATACGTTTTTAAAATCCAAGGTTTTTGAAAAGTTTGAATTTGAAAAGAAATCTTCATCTGAATTCGCCTTCATCTGAATACCTTGGAAAATTACTCAAGAGTACAGTCTTTGTTTAAATAAAATTTAGAAAATTCTCTTAGAATAGACTATACATAATTATGATAAGAAGATATTCAAATTTATTATAAATTCAAACAACATCCAACATAATAGACTTCTAAGTTTATAAACTTAAAATATACATATATTAAAATTTATTTTAATTTAATTTTAAGTTGAAAAATTTTAATATAATGTAACTTGTAAATGTAAAGGCAACTTAGATATAAAAACTTCTTGAACTTTATATTCAACTATATTTTGTACTTGAAAATATTTTGTTAATTTTTTATTTTATTTACTAGAATGTTATATAATTTTACATATATTTGTTATTACATAACATATTTATTATTTTTTTGAATTTAATTAAAATATGTCTGTAATACCTACCTTAATTAATTTTGTAATTTGTAATTCAAAAGGACTCCAATTTGAATACAGACAGTCATATGAACTTTAATTTATTTTAACTTTATTAAAATTGGTAATTATTGGAGTAGGTCAGCATGGCTAGACACCTCTTTCAAAAATGTTGCATGACATCAACAAAATTTACATATTCTGTTTATTCTTTGTTTAAAATTTACTGTAATAATTTTAGAAATTAACATAAAAGTTTTGAGTTAATATGTGTTTACTATTATTCTTAATTTTTTAAAGGCCTGGGAAATTGTGGAATACCAGCCGACCTATTAACAGGCACTTAAAAAGTCTAGCTTTAAAATTTCTCAAATTGGATTTAAAACACGAAAAGTACTGTAAATTTAGGATATTTGTGTTTTTCCATACAAATTTATAAAATTAATGATTACATTATAATCAATTACTTGCAAATTATATGATTACTTGTTTATTAACTATGATTATTATTATATAAAAAATTTAAATATTTTGATTGCCAAAATTGTGTAATTATAATTATATGTAATTGTTTTTTGAATTAAATATCCATTACTAAAAGTACTCTCAGATTAAGATTACTCATTTTATTACTCATTACTTAATTTATTTTCTGTAAGAATAGCATTCCATGGAAATAAAAGATTAAGTATAACTTTGCTTTCAAAAATTTGATTTAAAAGAGTAAAAAAAAAAAAAGTAATTCAAATTAAACTATGATTACTTTTTGTATAATAGTCAGAAATAATATTAAAATAATCATGCTTTGTCTTCAATTATTTTTAAGAAATCACAAACTATATTAGAATAGCTAGTATTGCAAAAATTTATTAATAATAATTTAATTAATAATTGTAATCTTTGTTGTAATGTTTGATTGTAATCGAAAAATGTTAGTACTTATAAATTTTATGGTACTCGTAATCAAAACTTCATTAATAAGTAATCAGTTCTTTTAAGATTAAGTTTAATTACAAACTAAAATATATTAGTTAATAATTTTATATCAACAATTCTCAAATATTTCAAGTACAATTTTATTATTTATATAAATTTTTAAAATTACTAAGCTATTATCAACGGCTGGGTGGCACATTGGTTAGAGTGCCGATCGTTCATGCGAGAGGCCCCGGGTTCGAATCCCAGTGAAAGTGAAAAAACTTTTATCTGGTTTTCAACTCGACTCAGCTACCGTTCGTCTTTGGGTTCAAATTAATGGCTTAATTAATAATTATATATCTTTAATAAAAAATACATAAATATAACAATATAAATAAATACAAAATGTAAACAAATAATTCAATTAAATAATATAACTCACTGATATAGAATACCATATAACTCAAATACAAAAATTATTACAATATAAACAAAATAGAACTGTATTTATTGAAAATCTATGTATAAATTGTATGTGGAATTCATTTGATCAGTTCTAATATATGAATATTAATCCCCTGTTCTGATATGCACATATATAGTCAGGCTGTTTAGCCTATCCCAGTGAACAGTTAGCACGTAGAGGTGTCGGCAAAAAAAAAAAACGGGGAAGAGTGTAATAGAGTAGACTGTGTCAACTCTGGGATACCCGTATGACCGTAACATATACATTATATCACCCGGTTAATTACTTTTGGCAAAATTTCAGACACCCAGCTTTATTAGATGTAGTGTAATGCTCATATAAAAGAAGGAGTTGTATGGCAGCTACTCGAACCCTCTGCAGTAGACCAACCAAATTTCGCAGAAACTTTGGCCATTACACTAAACTATTTTTAGCAAAATTTCAGACACCCAGCTTCAGTAGGTGGAGAGTAATGCTCATACAAAATAAGAAGTTGTATGGCAGCTACTCGAACACACTGCAGTAGGCCAACCAAATTTTACAGAAACTTTGGCCATAAAACTAAACTACTTTTGACTAAATTTCAGACAGGCAGTTGTAATAGGTACGAAGTAATACTCATATAAAAAAAGAAGTTGTATGGCAGCTACCTGAACCCATGGACCTAAATGGCTAGATTTAAATAGCGATGACGGCTATTGCAAAAAAACGAATTTGCGAAATATTCAAGATCCTAGCTCCTTTAGTTTTTGAGTTATCGTGCGGACTAACGGACAGACGGACGGGCATACATAGCTAAATCGATTTATTTTTCGACTCTGATCCGATACATACACTTGAGTCTATATCTACCCGCCTCCTTCTCTGCGTCACAAACGTAATGGCAAATTTATTATACCCTTTGACTATATAGTCATACGGGTATAAAAAGAAATTATTAATGAGCTTTTAGGCGACATTTTTCTATTTTTATACCCGTATGACTATATAGTCAAAAGGTATAATAAATTTGCCATTACGTTTGTGACGTAGAGAAGGAGAGGGGGTAGATATAGACTCAAGTGTATGGATCGGATCAGAATCGAAAAATAAAACGATTTAGCTATGTATGTCCGTCCGTCCGTCCGTCTGTCCGTCCGTCCGTCTGTCCGTCTGTCCGTCCGTCTGTCCGTCCGTCCGCACGATAACTCAAAAACTAAAGGAGCTAGGATCTTGAAATTTTCGCAAATTCGTGTTTTTGCAATAGCCGTCATCGCTATTTAAATCCAGCCATTTTGGTCCATGGGTTCGGGTAGCTGCCATACAACTTCTTTTTTTATATGAGCATTACTCTGTACTTTTTACAGCTGCGTGTCTGAAATTTTGCCAAAAGTAGTTTAATTTTATGGCCAAAGTTTCTGCAAAATTTGGTTGGTCTAGTGGAGTGGGTTCGGGTAGCTGCCATACAACTCCTTATTTTATATGAGCATTACGCTCCACCTAATGTAGCTGGGTGTCTGAATTTTTGCCAAAAATTGTTTAGTGTAATGGCCAAAGTTTCTGCAAAATTTGGTTGGTCTACGACAGAGGGTT
Organism: Dolichopus griseipennis; assembly: GCA_963082915.1. Lineage (NCBI taxonomy): Eukaryota > Metazoa > Arthropoda > Insecta > Diptera > Dolichopodidae > Dolichopus > Dolichopus griseipennis. The sequence continues at coordinate 56,180,012 of OY720441.1, forward strand.
CGAGTAGCTGCCATACAACTCTTTATTTTATATGAGTATTCCACTACACTTAATAAAGCCAAAAGTAATTAACCGGATGATATAATGTATATGTTACGGTCATACGGGTATCCCAGAGTTGACACAGTTTACTCTACTACACTCTTCCTCGTTTTAGAATATTTTAGAACTATTTCTATTGAATCCAAATATTTTTTGGAAAATTCATTAAAATCTTTTTAAATAACATTTTTTGTTAGTCCAGACCAATTTATAGTTCTAAAAAAAATTAAAACTGATCTCCAACTGATTAAAAATTTTAACTTTAATTTTTTTTTTGCAATTAAATTTTAATCCATATGCTAAACTTAATTTATAACAATAATTTTCACATTGTTGAATTTTTAAACAATTAAAAAATTTATAATAAATAATTTTTTTTTTTTTTCAAATATTATTAATAGTTTTTAACTCTAACGAAATTAAAATAAAAAAAAAAAATTTCCACTTACAAAACTTTTAATTTTAAATTTTTTAATTTTTTTTTTTTATTAAATTATAAAACATTAAAAAAATTTAAATTAAATTTTCACTTTACAGCAAAAATTCGCATAATCACTATAAATGTATTTGTGTAATAATAATCATATATATATATATATATAGTCATAACCTTGTAGGACAAAATTACAATATAAGTACTTATATATAATAAATATATATAATACTTATATGAATTCCATGTTGGCGTCTAGTAAAATTAAAATTTATTATAATAAAAATTATCTGATCTCCTTCTTAGCCTAGGTGGTTAGAGCGCAACCTCGCAATCTAAACACTGTGGCAGTCCCGGGTTCGAATCCTGGTGGGAGATAACATATTCAATAAAAAAAATTATCAATTATAATAAATTAATATATAATAAATTATAATATAATAATTCTATACCTAAAAATATAATAATAAATAATTAGTAACAAATAATATAAAAATATACCTATAATCGTGTTTCCAGCTTTACTCTATAATCTAATAACTAATACTGAATAAAATAATAACCTATATGTGCATATGATCAGAGATGACATATGTGACAGAAACAACAATGTAATTGCAATTGTCATATGCAATTACAATGGCAGTACGCACCTAAAAACATGACACGGTTTCTCTACTTGACCGATAGATGACACTAGGGAAAAAATTAAGAAGCGACATCTTGTAGATAGATTACAGTAGACTAATCATTTACTTAATTGAAAAAAAAGGAAAAACGATTCGAAACACAAGGCAGAGCCTCGGATACAATAATGAATTCACGGTAACAACATTTAATGCAGTCAAAAGGACAAGAATAGGACAGTGGAATGTCAGAACGCTACGTGAAGCATCCAAACTGGCGCAAGTAGAACAGCAAATGAGCAAATATAAATTAGATATCCTCGGAATTAGCGAAATGAGGTGGAACAAAAGTGGAGAAGAAATAACATCAAATGGGAACAAACTAATATACAGTGGAAAAGATAGGGGTGGTGAAAGCGGAGTAGGTATCATAATATCAAGGAATTTTCGTAACTCACTAAGCAGTTGGAAGCCAATATCAGACCGAATACTCATGGCACGATTTGCGACAAAAAGTAAAAGTGTAACGATAATACAATGCTACGCTCCTACAGAAGACGCAGAAAACGAGATTAAAGATGACTTCTATGAACAACTAACAACGGCGTTAAACAGCATAAGGAAAGGAGATATTACGATACTAATGGGTGACTTCAATGCTAAAATAGGATCAGACAATCAAGGTATAGAAGATACAATAGGGACACATGGCTGCGGAGTTAGAAACAATAACGGAGAGAGACTCATAGACATATGCCAGACATTCCAATTAATTATCGGCGGCTCGTTATTCCCCCATAAAGACATACATAAGTATACATGGACCTCACCAAACGGTCAAACGAAAAACCAAATTGACCATATATGTATCAGCAGAAAATGGAGAAACACACTGCAAGATGTCAGAAACAAGAGAGGTGCAGATATAGGAAGCGACCACGAATTAATAACCGGAGATGTAAGAATATGGCAGAAATACAAAAGAAGATCCAGAAGAAACATGAGAAGAAAGATAAACCTCCAAGAACTCCGTAACACTGAAATAAGAAATAACATCGTAGAAACAATACGCCAAACCCTCCCAATAAACCAACCACACACATGGGACCACATTGTCGAGACCCTCAAAAACACAGCAGAAGAACACCTAGGGACAATTCAGCCGCAAAGAAAGATATGGATTTCCAATAACACCTGGAATCTAATAGCACAAAGAAATAACCTAAAACAGCAATTGAATACCAATAACGCTATAAGACAACAATACAATAATATAGCTAAACAAGTCAAAAGTGCTGCAAGAAGAGATAAAAGAACATACTTTAACGATCTCGCAAATAAGGCGGAAACGGCTGCCATACACAACAACACAAGAGAGCTACATAAAATCGTAAACCAGCTCACTGGCAGAAGAAACAACAAAAATCACCCAATCAAGGATCAAAATGGTGAACTAATAACATGTCCCGAAGAACAAACCCGAATATGGAGACAACACTTCGCAGAATCCAGTAATAACAACGACCCCAACCTAGAAGAAACCAGACCAGAAAACCACACAAATAATAACAATTACAACATCAGAATAAATAAACCATCCAAAGCAGAGATCAAAGAGGCAATAAGAAAGCTAAAAATAAACAAAGCAACAGGCGAAGATGGGCTCCCAGCAGAAATTATAAAAATAGATCCAGAAACATCAGCCGAGCTTTTAGAACCTCACATCACAACAGCATGGGATGAGGGCAGACTACCGGTCACATGGAAAAATGGAATAATAATCAAACTTCCAAAGAAAGGTGATCTGACCAAGTGCGACAACTGGAGAGGCATAACAGTGCTAAACACAATCTACAAAATTATGGCAACAATAATACAAACAAGGCTGCAAGAGAAACTTGAGAACCAAATAAGAGATGAACAAGCAGGTTTTCGTCCCCATAGAAGTTGCATAGACCAGGTTAATACGCTCAGAATCATCGTTGAACAGTCAATAGAATGGCGAGCCCCATTATACCTGGTTTTCATCGATTTCAAGAAAGCGTTCGATTGTATAAGCAGAAAAGCCATATGGAAAGCACTTAGAAACCGAAATGTGCCGGAAAAAATAATAGATATAATACAGAACATGTATGAAGAGACACAACTCTCAGTACTCCACAATGGTAATACCAGCGAACCATTCACCACCAACATAGGAGTAAAACAGGGTTGTCCACTGTCACCAATCCTCTTCACAGTAGTGCTAGATGACATAATGAAAGAGATTAGTACCAAAAGAACTGGATTAACATGGAATCTCTTCAGGCAATTAGAAGATCTGGACTATGCCGATGACATCTGCCTGCTATCACACACAATAAATAATATGCAAGCTAAAATAGACCATCTAGCAACATTAGCTCGAAGTGTGGGCCTGGAAATAAATATCGAAAAGACGAAAGCGATGGCCATTAACATCAACAACCCACGCCGTCCGGTGATAAACAACACACCAATCGACTATGTAGATAATTTCCACTACCTAGGCTGCACCATAAATAACAGCGGTAACATAAACGCCGACATCGAAAGCAGGATCAAAAAGGCCAGGGCAATGTTCGGTCGCCTGCAGCCAGTATGGAAAAGCGCACAAATGTCCAGGGGGACAAAATTAAGGATATTTGGAACCTGCGTAAAGACCACCTTAACATATGGAAGTGAAACCTGGTTAGTGACAAACAACATCACACAGAAACTACAGGTCTTCATCAACAAATGTCTAAGGATAATATGCAGAATATACTGGCCGAACATAATAAGTAACCAGGACCTATGGAAACTTGCCAAAACAGAACCAATTGGGCAAGAGATCAAAAGGAAGAAGTGGAAATGGATAGGGCACACACTGAGAAAACCGCAAGATAGCATAGCAAGGGAAGCACTAGAATGGAACCCACAAGGAACCCGAAGACGAGGCCGCCCTAATAACACCTGGAGGCGAACGATTTCGGAAGAGCTAGTTTCAATTGAGAAAACATGGGAGGATGCAAAGATAACTGCTCCAAATAGAGTCAGGTGGAGATGCCTAGTAGATATCCTATGCTCCCAAGAGGAGTAATAAGGAAAAAAAAAAAAAAAAAAAAAAAAAAAAAAAAAAAGTAATAAAAATTAAAAACAACAACAACAATACACTGCAGAAATTATATTAAACGAAAATCCTTATTCAATTAAATCGCTTTTCCGTTTGCTTTTTATTATAATTTTATAACATATGTATACATATATAATATTATTATATATGTATACAAAATGTAAATAATGTAAATATATTATATATGTATTCATATAGGTATGTGATTAAAAATAACCAAAAACGCCCAGTAAATTAATGTTGCAATTTAACTATATGGTAATGCATAATAAAATAAAGTGCTTTCATGTAAATGTGTATAAAATATATATATATATATATACACATAAATTAATTTATATTAGAGAAGGAAATTACTTTTTATTATCATAATCTATTTACATAAGTTACATTATCCATATATATATATATATATATATATATATATATTTATACATATATATATTTTAATATAAATTCATTATTATTATATCAACATACATTAATTTCCAATTCAATTATAATAAACATATACATACATACATATAATATAAGTATATAATTATATTATAATTTCATAATATTGACGTAAATTTGATTACTTGTTAAATCGCCTTGAAAATATAAAATCGAAAATTTATTATATATGCCATATTTTGTGTGTACGTCTTTTATAATTTTTTATGATTTTTTTTTTTTATTTTTATTTTTTTTTTTTGCGAAAATTAAAACCAACATTGTACCACAAGCCAACCTCTTTAATTCATACCACTATATATAATTTATTAAATATATATATATACACATTATATATATACATACCATCATGTATAATAATATGGTATATGAACTAAAAGGTTGTGTGTCTTGTATAATGAGTTAGCCAGAAGAGTTAAACCATGCCAGCCAGCCAGTCAATCAATCAACACATAAAACCAAAACCAAAAAAACCAATTAAACCAACCAAGTTGAAAGTAGTTTTGATTTTTTATTTTTTTTTATTTTTTTTTTAATTTTTATTCTGATGTCGTACTATTTAACAATTCATTTTTCCAACTAATGATTTAACACCATACTTTAAATCTATCCCCTCCGGCCCCCACCTTCTGAATACACACATCTTAATTAGTACTTAAATCAAAATATCTTTATCTTTAAACTCATTCTAAAATTGAAAATATATATATATATATATATATACGAGTATGTATGTATAATCGGTTTTTAAGATAAAAGTTTATTTTTGTTGATACTTTTCATTTGTTAGTTTTTCAAAATGTTTGTTTGCATTATATATGTGTGTTTTATATGTATACAATGTGTTCGTAGAATAAGCTTATAACTTTTTTATTTAATAATTTTTTTTTATATTTGTTTTTGGGAAATTTTATGAAAAAATCAAACTTTGTGTTGGAAAGAACAGTGTTCTGAACATTTAAATACACAAGAAACTAAAAATTTCAGAAAAAAATCGTTTTTTTTTTTTGAAAATTGAAAAAAATTACATTTAATAAATTTTTGTTAGTGTATGAAATGGTATATTTTTAGACTTTAGTTTTATTAAAGTTTGTATGAAATATATGTTAGACATCAATCGTGATTTTCACGAATTTTCCACGAAAATTTGAAAAAAGGGAAAATTATGAAAAAAATCGTTTAAGAAGTAAATTTAAAAAAGTTTTATTTAAAACTTAAAAAGTATTTACTTCAGTAATATATTAATATTATAATTTTGGGAAGTTGATTAAACTCATTATTAGTTAGAATGGAAATTATGTGGTTTACAGTTATTTTTTTAAAAATTTATACAGAATTTGAACGAATTATTAACAATTTATAAATTAGCTATAAAGTTTTTAGTGCGAAAAATAAAATTTCAAATTATAGAGTTTTACATTTTACAGAACTTTAACGCATACCAATAAGTAATAATCTTTTTATTTAAAGAACCTAAGTGATGTGAAATTAATTTTAAATAATGGGTAGTGTACTGCAAAATAAAAATTGAGTGTGAGTGCTTACTCAGCTTTTTTAAGAGAATGAGAACACTTAGTTTGGAGTGAATAAAAAAAATTTCGATTATCACATAATGCACTCCGACTCCACTCACAATTTTTGACATTTGACAAATCTAACCATATTTTGATGTGTTGATTAAAAATTTGAAATCTGAGTGAGTGAACACTCAATAATATTTGAAAGTGCTACTTAGCACACTTTATATTTAATAAAGCAATAAAGTTATAATTATAATTAAAATTACATAATTGTAATTATGAAAAAGAAAATAAAAAAATTAAAATTGGAAGATTTATAATCTTTGGAAAAAATTGATGAAGAATTTGTGCAAGAATTTAAAAAATTAAAAAAAGAAAATTAATTTTAGAATTAAATTTTTTAAACTTTTACAGCTGTATCCATGTTTAATTTTCATATGGAAACCTTTGAAATGATTTCTTAATCTTAATCTAGAATTTTTTGAATTACGACAACACGCAAAATTTATAAACATACTTATTTTTTAATGAATTTTGACATTTGGAAACACGTTGAGTAACCCAGGCAACTTTAAGTAAAATCTTTATTCCCACTATATTAAATATTCATTCATATCGAACCACTCAACTCAACAAAGTTCACTTTGAATGTTCTCTCAATTTTTATCTCATCATCCAATAAATAATCGTTTCATATTAAGCATTGTCAAGCGAATATATTTGCCAGTGTTCTGAAAAATTTATGACATAAAGTTACCATTCCATTCATTTGAGCACCTAACTCAGTGAAGTCTTTGTTTTTCCAAGTTTTAGCAAAGTTTTTATATAGGAAAATAAGTTTCTAATTCTAGAATAATATATTAAGTTATATTTTGAAAATTGATATGAGCTATAAAGTAGTTTATTGCACTCTATAAATAGTGTTTAAATGAAATATAAGTACATAATTAAGGGATACACCGTAAAAAAAGGGAACTTAATTTCGACCTGTCTGATTAAACAATTAAATTAAAAAAATATTTTAGAAACATTTAAAGGCCAATTTACGAAATAGATTTTCTCCAAGAGTGTGCGATAGTTCTTAAGCCTTTATATTTCCATATGAGATACATTTTCCCGAATGTAAGGTAAAAAAAATTGAATTAAAATTGACTCACTGCATGTGGAAGCCAAAAAAAATTTAAATGTTTAAAATGAAATAATAAAACTTTTTAAATTATCATGATAATCTTTTTGGTACACAGTATCATGAATACTACTTAAAATATCAAATATTTATTTAATATTATATTTTATAAAAAAATATTCTGCAATTTTATGGCAATTGTTTTTACGAGTATTTTCCAATAAAAAACTATTTTAAAACCAAGCATTTTCCAACTCTATACAGCTCCATTAAAATGCACATAATATCGCTTTAATAAAAAATAATCGTAGGTGAAATTTTACTTTCCCAAATATAAAAAAAAAAATCGTATTTAACAATTCAGCTGCTTTAAGCTATTTTTATTATCATACTATCTCATTTTACTATTATTAAACTTTTCTTTATAATCTTTTTAATTCTTTACTTTGGCAAATAAACTTCCATTTCATTTTCATTATTTCGTTTTTAGCATATTCTTAATTGGCTTCACATAAGTTTGCATGAAATTAGAATTTATTTCTACTTCTTAATTCTAAAAACATAACAAATACTTAAAATTACATACTTTTAATTGGAAAAATAAAGAAAACATAAGTAAAAAAAAGAAAAATTAAACACAGTTAATAAAAAAAAATTTTCCTCAAATATATCCACGTATACACATATTATATATTTAATACAAATACAAAAATATTTAGGAAAATAGCCCGAAAGTAAAAAATAACAACAACAACAAAATAAAATAATCGATGAAAAAAAAAAAATATTTTCCATTTTTATTAGCTGTTAATTCATATCACGTTTCTTTTGAGAAAACTCCCTGGATCAAAATCCAAATGATGATGAAACAAAGGATGAAAAATTATGCAAGGAAATGAAAAAAAAAAAAAAAATGGAAAAATCCTTTAAATATGGATGAAGGGGCAACAAAAAAAAAAAAAAATTAAAGTAAAGGAATATTTTAGTGTCTTGTGACAATAAAGTTTTAAGTTGCTTTTTTTTTTTATTATTATTATTATTATTTTTTCTTTAATTTTTTTCAAATTATCTAGAAAATTTGTTAAATTCTTTTTTTTTAGTACATTTTTTAAAAAATTTACAAAAACCAAACTTAGATAGTTTCGCTCTGTCCGTCCGTTCGACCGTCCGTCTTTGGGTTGATGAAACTTCTAAACTGTTTGAAAAATAAAAATTAAACTTTAATTATGTGTAGGTATTGCAGAATAAATTCAATTTGATTGGAAGAAAAATTTTCTGAAGCGCCACTCTTTACTGAACTATAGCCCTCCAAGTCTTAAAAAATCTTGTATTTAAATTGTTATAACAAGAGTTCTACTAGGTACTGTAGAAGACAGCTATATTTTTAAAAATTTATTACGGTATGTAAAATAATTACATTATAGAGTAGCCATACGGTACTTTTATTTACCGTTATTCGAAACTCAATATATGCTAAATTTATGAAAGCTCATATCTCCCGAACGGATTAAGTTGGAAACCTAAAATTTTTAGGGGAAAATATGGTCTTAGAAATTAGTGCTAGTCATTTAAAAAACTTCTGTTGTGTCGCCCACTGTTTTGGAGCTGTTACAGGTTTAAAATTGAAATTTTGTGAATTTTAAATAGCTGTACCTTGAATACATGTCCAAATTTTTTAGATGTAACATACTAAAATTAAAAATTAAATATTATATTTTAACATGAGTTAAGGGTTTTTCTTAATTTTATAGAGCCTCCTTAAAATTGAAGAAAAATCTATCAATTTTTAAACATTTGCTTATATAATAAAATCCTGCTTATATAATGAAATTGTAAGAAAAGATTCAAATTTTGATGTAAGTTACAGTTCAATTCATTGAATCGGAAAATTTCTAGGATTGGGGTTAGATTCTGGAGAATCATTATGAGTTTGCTTATTAAAAATTTCGGAGCCTTCACCATTCAAGGACTATTAGAATTTAAAAATTAAATATTTCTTATTTTTTAAAAATCAGTAACTTAGGGAAGTGGGTATAAATGTCTAAGATTAAAAATTAACATTGAAGCTCTCATATTATATTACAACACATGTTAACAGGTTCACTTAATTGCATTGGACTTATGTTCCTAAAAAGGTTCTCATTATAATTTAAAATTTATAATTAATTAATCAAATAAATAAATTATAATATTTTCAATAGATTCTACCCAAATCTCAGTAGGACACATTGTGTATTTTTGGAAATGTGTTTTATATAAAACCCTTGGCTTTTTCACATTATTTGTTTTTATTTTATTTTAGCTTAGAAAGTTTTATTTTCTGAGCTTTTCTTCCCATCACTCATTCTGGTCTAATGAAACAAAAAAAAGAAAAAGCAAAACAATTCACACACATATAAAACTAAATAAAAACAAAAAGAACAACAACAACAATAAATCAACGAAAAAAAAATCGAATAACTTATCCTAGCAGATGTATTTTGTTTTTTTTGAAACACATGTATACAAGAATATTTAATAGATACATGCTAGTATCTATTAGATATTAAACAAAAGACTGAACACTATATAGAAAAAAAAAACAACCTAACTGATTGTGCATCCTTTTGGTTGCACATAAAAAAAAATAAAAAAAAAAAATAAAAATAACTTTTCATATGATGGGAAAAAAAATTTCTCATGTTCTCATCAACACTTTTCTCATATAATAAAAAAAAATAAATTTATTTTTTATTTTTTGTAATAAAAAACTTTTATTTTTTTTTTTTTTGGTTTTTGTTATTTTTTTTTTTTTTTATGATTTGTTCAAGTTTTTCATCATTTTATGTTTTTAGAAAATTTTATAAAATAAAATAAAAGATAAAAAAAAAAAATAAAGAAAATTAAGGATGATATAATATCCTGGCGATGTCTTGAATCACAATTCTGTTCTTGTTTTTGTTCTTGTTTTTTTTTGTAGTTGTTGTTGTGTTTTTCTTCATTTCATTTGAGCAAGTGAAAATCAGTCATACTTCATTAGGGGTAATCTATATATTGCTTTGCAATAATGCCTAAAGATAATTTTTGTAACAATATGTATTGATATTGTAAAATAAAAATATACTTATGTAATAAGGATCTGGATATATCAGTTTAAATTGAATTAGCTTAACATTTTTTATTGTGTGAGTGTCTGAACATTAGACCAAAGCTGGAATATTCAAATTAATCTGTTTCTTTAAATAACTAGAGTATTGGGTGGAGTGTTAACTTGCTATACTAAATTGTTAGAAATGCTAAATGTTAAGCAATTTAAAAAATCTTTAAACCTTCTTAGACTCAAAGGTTGCATAATTTTCCAAAATTTTCAGGATATTGTAAATTTTTAATGGTTTATTGGTTAATTATCTGACAAATGGCGTAGTGGTAAAGACAACGCCTTTCATGCGGAAGGTTTCGCGTTCAAATCCCGGTCAGATTATGCCTAATAAAAAAGGAATATCGTAAAATTGTACAATTGTATCGTAATAAATAAAATTTAATAAAAAATTATATTAATAACTCTTGTTTAAGATAATAGATGGCGCACGAAAATAACATTTGTGTATACATCATCTTATACAATAGCAAGTAATCAACGGTTTAGTGAATATAACGATTAAAGAAACTGAACCCTAGTCTAAGTAGAGTTGGTGAATACCACATACTCCTTAAAGGAGTGGAATGTTGGTCCACACGACAATGACTTTAACTTCTAATAACGGATTAACATCGTTTTACTAACACTTCTGTAACCACATAGCATATATATTTAGGTTACCGGAATCTCATTTTCGATCCATTTTGTATAGTGTTCAAAAAGTTTACAAGTTACTATTAAAGCGAGTTGTATTATCACAAGAATTATTTGGATCTTTAAATTCATAGCTATCCTGAGTTAATCCTTAACCGCTTGGTCATTTTGAATAATTTAAGTTTTTGGTTAAATGTTTCTTATTGATTTCCTATTATAGGTTTTCCAAATATTTAGAAAAGTCAATTTGTCAAAAGTGTAAGTGCGTTCGTCAGTGGTAATTGACTTGATTGAGATCTTAACGTCAATTATATTTCAGATATGCAAAATGTTATTTGTACTATATAGTACCGAGTACGTAGAAATAAGTCTTATTCCTTGGATTAAGAATACATCCTGAATGTGTTTGGGTTGAGAGAAGTTTAAAAAAATTGTAGATTGTAATTCAAATTTGGTTTTAAGTATTTCAATAATATAAGAGCGTAATTTACTATGTGTTTAGCATAAATTATCCCAACCCCACAAAAGTTAAAAGCATCTGAGTTACACCAAGATTAGGATTAATTGCTTATGATTGTATTTTAAAAAGTTAATGATAAACTAAGCCTAGCTCCACCATTTCTTAACTTGTTCCTTATAAATATAGTCATACATATTTATTTGAATTCTTGGCAAATTTTTTAACCCATAATTAACTTCAATTTTGGATCATAGACGTTTGCAAGACAAAGTTTAAGCCTAGAAAACATATACATAGATCTAATATTTTTTAGACATTATTACTTAAGTTTGAGAAATGTGTTAAAAAAACATGTGATAAGTATTACTAAAACTTATTTGAAAAATATTTGAAATTTTAGTAATACAACTGAAGTAATCTTAAAACACTACAGGTACATAAAACTTAAACCTAAACTTAAAACATTCGGACCTATAAATTTACCTTTTTATATTTAAACAATTCCTTCAAAAGTCAAACAATTCAAAGCTCAAAACATATCTCAAAAACCGTGCCCCATACAATTTTTTACAAGATTTCACCACCTCTATTACCTCTATCCACCTCTAGCTCCCGTATTACATATATGGCGCTTATGCACCCTGTATATTTTTCTTAAAAGTACAATCGTTTTTAAATAAAATGATTTCTGATCACAACTTCTTTAAACCAAATGATTGCCCTCATTATAAAAAAAAAAAACAAAAAAAAAAAGAAAATAAAAAACGACTTAAAACAAGAAGATTTTTTTATCCTTTCTTTATGCTTATGTCTTATGTTTTTTTTTTTTGTTTTTTTGGCTGCTCTTCTCTACTCTGTTTTAATGGAAGTGTTAGTAAAATTTTCTCGAAAATTTTTTTTTTTTATCTTGTTAATTTTCTCAATATTTTTTTTTTTTGCTATTTGTTTTTTTTTTTCATTTTTTTTTATAACATTTTGCAGATATCTTTTGGTATAGTAAATGAGCTAGAAACTGGGTTATATGATGCGATTATAGGGTCAATTTGTTCATTTTCATAAATTTGATCGTTAAAAAAATGAACGAATGAACAAAAAAAAAAAAAAAATCGCATTGGATTTGGTTTTTCTATGATTAGATTTTTCCTATACAGATACCACCACCACCACCAACATCTATTCAATAATTTCTTATATCCTTTTTATTTATAGTACTAATAAATGTCCTTTTCGAGTATTTTATAATAATTTTTTTTATAATATATCGACTTATATACATACTATGGAGTATATATATACATATTACATATAACGGTATATTATAACATTAATTTTTTTTTTTAATACTTAAGATTTAAGAACATCATCTTTTGTTTTAAATAAAGTTAAAAATAAAAACCAATAAAATAAAATAAAATAAAAATGAAAATTGTCTTGTGACATTTATTTATAGCCTGAGTGTATTTTAAAGCATTCATTTTCATGTCAATACAAGTATAGAAATCTTGAACTCTTAATGTCGTGGCGGAATTAATTTAGAAGACATTTTTTTATCGCATTCCATGTTTTTTTTTTTTATTTTGATCGGAAATTTATATACATACGTATAATACAAGATAACTGTTATTTTTGGGTATACGCCAAATCCGATATTGGTCGAAGCGCGTAACAAGGATAAAAAAATCTAATTTGATAAAAACCAAAAATGCGATGTTGGGATCCTAACTGTTAAAAAAATGATGGAAGAATAAAATAAAAAATAAAAAAAAAAATTAAAAAGAAAAAAAGGACGAAAAAATGGATTGAAGAAGAAAACCTTTACAAATCACATCAATAATTCTTTGATCGATTCGGTCAATTTCACATTTGATTAATTCGTAAATTAGGCAATAAAATAAAAAACAGAAAAAATGAAATTTTAAAAGAAAAGACGTTTCGCAATTTTGTTTTTGTTTTTTCTTATTTTATTTAAATTAAGTGATTAATTTAACTGGAAATTATTTACTCAAAAAAAAAAAAAAAAAACTAAGAAAACTCAAAAGGAAAATTGTAATATAGGCTTAATTTACAATAATTGATATCATTGGTTACGTTTGATTTAATTTTGATGAATATTTGGGAACGGAGGAGAAAATTGCCAAATAATTCCTCTACTTAAATAATTTTATTTAAAACGGTTTTTGATAAATTATAAAGTATTATGGTAGAATATTAATTTAATATTTATTAGAATTGATGGGTATGGAATTTTAGAGGTTTAATAAGTTTAAGAACAGTTTACAAATTTAATGTACTGCCACAAATTTATATTAAACTGCTAATTTTTTCCTCTTTTAACTGGACATTTTTTTTGAAATAACTGCTCTAATGGTATATTTTAAGTTTTTCATCACTTATTTTCAAGACTTTTCAAGACTTAAGGACCTTCGACATATCCAAACCTATTATGCAGTTTTCAAATATAAATTACTACGCCTCTTAAATCAGAATTAATTTTTATCAAAACTTAAGGACCTTAGATATATCTAATCCTATAATGCAGTTTTCACATACAAATTACTTACGACTCAAAAATTAAAATCACTTATTATCAAGACTTAAGAACCTTGGACATATCTATTACTATAATGCAAATTTTTACATACAAATTACTCTTGCCTCATAAATTAGAACAAAATATGAGTTTGTGTACAGCTAATTGTCGAAGGCAGAATTGAAAGAGACGAAGAGCAAAAAGGAACAACCCTCATGGTTTGCGCACAATTGGAGGCTTAGTTCATACAGCCACAAATATAATGAAATATTGCAATAAGTTAATACCTTCACATAATATTAAAACGCCGACATTCAGCAATATTAAAAGCAATAACAGTGTTTTTCAAACCATAGTTAAAGCTAGAAATCGGGGTGGGAATAGTGCGAACCACTTAGTTAAGGGATTCTTTTTTATTTATTGTTTATTATATGAATAGGCCCAAATTTAGTCCTTTTTTCTTAGAAAAATTAAACTATACATCTTACAGTTTAAATCTCGAATAATTCAAAAACCACTAGTCTTTGAGTTTTATAATTAATTTATACATAATATTCCAAACTATTAAATTAATTTAAATAGAACTTTAGCCATTTATACAAAAGGATTAACAAATTTAATATTATTAAAACGCCAGTAGAGCACTGCTTAGTAATAGTTTCTAAGTTCTAGCATCAATTCAAAATAATGGGACAGAAGAAGATTTCTGCATGTACAGCAAACAAAATCAAAGTAATTGCAATGCAATTTATTATTAATAATTATAAGGAATAATAGTTAGCGGATGGGTACTACAAAATATAATATAATTTATATTTTTAGGATTAGTGGAAAATCAATTACTTAATAAGTACTTTAGAAAAAACTATGGTAGCATTTATTTTTTTATTGATATGATCAATGTTGCATATGTTGTATAATACAATGTTACATTAAACATAAAAAATATAATCAAATTTCATTAGAAAATCATTAAAATTATAATCTCCAATTATAAACTATAGTGTATACTTAATCTATAATATGAGTATATAAACTAGTATAACTAATATATGTATAAAAACTTTAATATCAAAATCAATATTCATATACATTATAAAATGTATAAACCCACAATATATATTGCATACACCCACATTATATATTGCATATATGTATTATATACTTTCTATTCTAATTATTTCATGAAAATTTCAATTTTTTAGTCATGAAAATTCATAAGTCCCAAATATAATAATTTACTATCCTGAGTATTTTTTGTTTTGTTTTTTTTTTTTTTGGCTCATTATTATTAAAGTTCCACCTCTTCATCATATAAATTTATGATCATATTTTCATATTTTTTAATTCTTTCCAGTTTGTTGATTCAAATATAATTCGCGTTCAATGCATTTTTTCCCAAAAAAAAAAAAAAAAAAAACACAAAAAAAAAATAAAGAAAAATTAAAAAAAAAATTTTGAAAAATGGCATAAATCTAGAAACAAAAGGCTAAAAAAAAAAAAGAAAATTTTCAACCACTAGAAAAAAAAACAAACACAATAAAATAAAAACTAAAATTAAATCACTAAAATTCACAACTACTTTACCATATTTTTTTAAAAAATTACTTAATAACGGCTCAATGCCAAAAAACAACAAAAAAAAATAAAAGATGGAAAAAAAACAAAAGAAGGAAATTCATCAATTTTCTAAATAAGGTTCCTGTATTATATTGTATACTCTTTTCTCGTAAATTTGGCACTATTTAAGATGAATTTGGTGCTATTTCATTTGAATTTGGTGCTATTTTAAATTAATTTGATCCGTTTTCAAATGAATTTGATCCTTTTTTAGAAACGATCCCTTATCTTGAGACCTAGAAGTCGAAATGACATCTTTTAAAAAATGTAGTACCCAATTCTATGTCGAATTTGAAAAAGGAAAAACTATTAAGTTAAGTCTCAAAAAATGGTACATATGACGGTCCTAAGAGTCGAATCATTTTCATTATCCTCGTTGTACTTAGGTTCTTTTATATTATAAACCTTTAAATATGTTTTCCCAATATGTTGATCCGACTGCTGGATCCCAAAAAATGGGTCTGATTAAAAAAAGACCAATTTAATTTGAGAATTCATAGACAAATAAATTTCATATGAAAAAGGACTAAGTTCACGTGTAAAGAGTATATCTTTATATTTTCATATCATATAAATGCCACAACAATAAATACAAACACATACGACTTCATAAAGTAATTCCAAATAATTCTAAAAAAAAAATAGCGAACTCCTCTTCTATTGTTCAGAGCCAAAAAAAAAAAAAAAAACAAAAACAAATAAAAAAAATTTTAAACGATAAATTAACTTAAAATGACTTCGTTGTCGTCGTCACTATCCATATCATCATCATCATCATCCTCCTCTTCGTCCTTGTACCAAATTCTCTTCAACCCAAAATTAGTCACTAAACACTGTACTGCTTGCGCGCTGGCCATCGTCACCGTTTCCAAAAAAAAAACAAAAAAAAAACCATCAAATAAAAGAAAAACAAAAAAAAGGAAACAATTGAGAAAACTAACTGTATTTTTCTACTTAATTTTCTTTAATAATAAATCTATATATGTATGGTATAATATGGTATACATTTTCCTCGCATCAGTAGAAAGTACAGTTATATTGTTATGACACAATATATTCCAGGACAAAATAAAAAAATAAAAAAAAAACAAAATATGTACTGGACATAAAACCTACTTCTAATTCAGGACAAAATAAAAATTTTTTTTTGTTTTTTTTTGTATCTATAGATATGTTAATAAACTTACATATATGAAATATATATATATATATATATAATATTATAGTTATATATAAAATACGACATTAGATGTCTAATCTCAAGGATTTTTTTTTTTTGATATTTTTATGTCATTTAGTACAACAGAAACAGAATTATTTTTTTTATTTTTGTTTTTTTTTCTATAATCGTTTTATTGTCCTTTTTATATCTAAAATACCGTTATATCTTACTCATATCATTTCCGACAATTTTAATAGTATACATATATATATATATATATATTGCTATTATCTTTCTTTCGTCTTCATCTTAGTGCTTTTTATTTTTATTATTAGTATATTCATTTATATATGTATATATTAAATGTATATATATATTTATATATGTATATTATATTAAATGTGTAATTTCCTTCATCTACTTTGATCTTTCGTTTGAATTGAAATTTTTACCAGATATCGCATAATAAAAATAAGAAAACAAAATGAAGCATACACAAAATGTAATAGAAAAAAAAAAACAAAAAAACTAAAACAAGTAAAATTAGAAAATGTCCTTTTGCCATAAAACACACAAAAAAACTATCTATTACATTTAATAAGCAAAAACGTAAGTAGACGTGTATACAGTTATGGGCAAATTAATTGAAACAAAATATATTAAAAAGCTTAAATTAAAAGCTATAAATCATTAAATTGATTCTTGGTTTATTAGGGAAAATTTATATTATTTTTTCAAATGTTAGGAATTTAAATCGATTTTCTTTATTGAAATTATTAATCGATTATATTTTAAAAGTTGGTAATATTGTGTAATATAAAATATAAATTGTATAAATATAAAAATGTTTAAGGTCATCGTTTTAAAAATGATCTTAATTTGCAAACAATTTATATTTTAATTTCCTTACAATAGTTTTAATTAACAAATCAATTTACTTTTTTTCTTTTCAGGTATGTAATCTACAATGAAGTACAGTTATTATTTTTTTTATGTACATGTGTACACATAAATATTGTGGAAGAAGGGGAATACCTTGATTTTGAATCCAAGTCTAAAATTTTTACTGATTCAACTCTATTCTATAAAATCGGTAGTTAGCCATAACACTATACAAATGATTGGTTTTATTTTAAAAGGTTGACGGCCACTAGTGGGACTGGCGGAGATTTGACGGCAATGCGACCTTTTGAAAGTGCAAGAAAATCTAACGGTCTTAGTTTTAGTTTATTTTTTCTCACCTCTAAATGACTTGATGAATGCCTTTTAATCCGTTTAGGGGTGAAAAGAAAAAATATACTCTAAATATGTAAATTTTATAATTTTAAAAATTAGTTAATATTAAGAATAATTTTATTTCCATTTTAAAAATTTTTTATTTAATTGTAATTTATCAATATTATATAATGTATAAAGGCTTTAGAACTAATCTACTTATCTGAGAAATTAATATTAAGGTTTAATACCATATTTTGAATAAATGAAAAAAAAAAATACTACTGACGCTATAACTAATTAATACTAAAAAATTCCAAGAATTTAATTTTGATTTTAATTAAGATGAAAAGAATAATATTTTATAAGACTAGTTTAAATCTTAGTTTTTTTTACGGTTTTTTATATACGTTTGAATGAACTTGCCTGTGTCTATGGCTTTATTTTTCATTCTGTCAGTTAGTGATACATGTATATTAGAAATCTGACCACAAATTTATAAGAATTGTATGTAGATATAAATAGATCTGAGTTCGTCGTCAAAATTTTCATTAACCAAAAATTGATAGTAGATCTTTTGCATTTAAAAGTGTTTTAATATATAAGTAAATTGCTGGATTAAGATTAGCTGAAAGAGGAGCTGTCTCCCATTTCAGCAATTTACTTTTATACTAAAACACTTTTAAATGCAAAAGATCTACCATCAATTTTTGTTTAATAAAAATTTTCAATATTTTAAACTTAAAAGTTTTCAAACATTAAAAGAACTGCTTCTTATACTAGCAATTTACTTTTATATTAAAACAATAACCAACTCCCAAGATCTACCTTAAATTTTTTATTTTCTACATTTTAGTGGGCTAGTACTACTTTAATAAAAGTATATATTGAAAAAAATATTTTTTTTTATTTTATTTTTGTAAGTTCTAATAGAAGTTCTGTCAAAAAGAAATTGGTTTAAAAGCTTAAAAGTTTCTTAGATGTTTTGTTATAATTCTGTTTTGACGTACCTATTGAATTTTGAGAACCGTATTTTATTTTTTAATCTATATTGCTCCTTTATTTTTGAAGTATATACTTGAATTTTATTTGGGTCTTATTCAGGTGTTACAAATTCTATTTATTAATTTATAAATAAAAATATTTATTTTGATTTAATTATAGAAATATGTTTTATATTATATAACTGATCGGAAGATGAATTTGGGGGGAAAAAACTGTACGGCTTTAGCCGATATTGAACTCACACACTCATTCTTTTTAAAAACCCATTTGCACTTTAATCAGTCACCAAGTCTTCATTTTCAAATGACAAAATATAAATCATAAATACTAAAAAAACTTTTTTCCTCTAATCTCAAATTTAAAGAACTTTGTAGTCTGAACGATTTAAATTAGTTATCTTTTGGTGTTTATTTTCGCAGCCTGAAAATGGTCTTGTTAAAATTGTATACATTAAGTGAAATTACAAAACCTTGTTTTCTCTTATAATAACCTTTTTCAACTGTTTATTATATTAAAAATGTTTGACAATTTTTATCCCCAACTGTATATGTTGTTAAAATCATTTAAGAATTCATCACAATTCAGCATTCGAATTACTTAGTCTTTTACTTAATTCGTTTCATTTTTTTTTTATCTTCTTTTACTTCTTCTGTTTATTTTTATTATTTTATAAAGATACTACATTTTAATTTTTTCCTTTTGTTTTTTTTTTTTGGTTTCTTTTTTTTTATTGGATGTAATCTGATGAACAGTGACCCCAAATTCTGGCCAAAACAATGAAAAAAAAAAATCAAAAAAAAAAAAAAATGGATGTAAAGAAAACTGTGGGGTGGTAGAATTGAAAGAAAATGAATGTGAAAAGTGAGAAAAACCAAAAAAAAAAATGAAAATAAAAAAAAAAGAAAAACAAAACAAATAAAATAAAAAGCTGTAATGTATTAAGAAAAGTAGTAAAAAAAGGAAATATAAAAATAAAAAGGATACTATACTTTGTTCTGCAATTATAGGATGTCATCATCATCGTCATTTTTATAGTATCATCATTACCAATCATTATCATTATAATAATCAATATCATTCAGGATCATCGTGACAATAACCCATTTTCTTATTTAATTTTAGAGGCTGCGTAAGCAGTTTTGTTTTTTGTTTTTTTTTTTTTTTCTAGCTCTTGCTTCAATTTTTTTTATGGGGTAATTAAGTTCTAGAACAAAGAACAATGGAATAAAATATAATATATTATTGGGTAGTATACAAGAACATGAATGGCAATGAATTTTAAAAAAGCATTAAAAAAAAAAAAAAAAAAAAAAAAAAGAGTTTTAATAGCAATTATATAAATACATATAAAGCTTTTCTTTTATTATTATTATTATTTGTTTTTTATATTTTCTCAAAATTTTCTCAATACTATTTTGGAAAGATTTTTATCAGATTAGAAAAGTTCCATTTCATTAATGACTCTGTTAATGGATTAATTTCAGAAGAATGCTGACCATAGATTATTTAAAAAAGAATGTAAAAGTCCAATATAAAGATGCAATTAAAAAAAGATTAAAGGAACTCCTACGTATTTGTGCGAAAATTTTAAGATTTCTTTTGTAGAAAGAATGGGGAAAATATTAAAAAGAAGGTGGGGGAAAATATTTAATGTGGGGTGAAAACATTTAATATCTCAAAGTTAAGTTGGGCGTTACAGATCTATTGAATCTGTGTATTGAGAATGACAAACAGTTGCAAGGATTAACTTATATTCTTTATAGTTTGTTAGATATTAAACTTCAATTTTGTGATCATAACTGTAGCTGCTATAAAAATGATTTAAGTTTTGAGATACAAGTACATATAACGTACTTAAACAGCGCAATTTAATGGTGCAATATCTACTTCACTATTATTTCATTATAATATTAAGTTGGCATTTGACCGAATTAGATTTAAAAGTAGTCAAATTCTAGATTAAAATTTATTAATTCAATTTTTTAACATTTGTTCATCAATTTATCTTTAAATCCGATCAAAATTCGGTTCGAAATTGATTAAGAAATAAAATTTAAATTACAATTACAGTCAGATTGCAATTGGCACATTTTGTAAAAGATAGTTCCAATCGAGCGCTTCCTTGGCGATTTAGTTATTTATTCTTAGAGTGTGGCCAATCCATTATATAGGGTGTTCAAAATTGAGGTATCATTTTAATTTTAATAAAAAAAGGCTTTTTTTTGAAATATGAAATATATTTTTATTTTAATTTATTACAAATACGTTCCGGTTAATAATGAAAAGAGGCCCCTCTACTACTTCGGCAGGCTTTCAATCTTTTACCAAAATTCTGAATCAAGTTGTTCAATAAACTGTTCTCAATGGTTGAAATCTGCTCGATAATGTTGTTTTTAAGCTCTTGAATTGTTGTGGGATTATTGCTGTACACTTTCGATTTTACAAAACCCCACAAAAAAAAAATCCAATTTAAAAAAAATTTATCAACCATCAGCTTGATGGCACGATTTGTTGGAGCATTTTCTCTACCAAATTTTGTTCGAAATTTGCTAAATAACATCTTGAAAACTTTTACCATTTTCAAAAAATGTTGTAATAACAAAAACACATTGTTCCCTCGTGTAACGTTCCATATTAACTAACCGGAATGTATTTAGAATATACCTAAAGAAACCTCATATAAAAATTCTAGGTAGAAAAAAAATGGCGGCAAAATCAAAATTATACCCCAATTTTGAACATCCCTTACTTTCTTTTCCTGATAACAAGTACTATATGTGTGTCTTATATGTTATATTCCACAAGTCTTGATTTAAAGTCAAAAATATCCTAAATATAATACGATAAATACGGTAGTCAAAATATCCTAAATATAATACGATAAATTTATTGAGATAATCCACGCTTATTGTTAAAATATCTGCAGTTATCATATTGTTGCATTACAAATTTATTAAATTAAAATTTAATTCACGACCCAAAGATTAAAGATGGATGTAAAAAATATCTTAAGATATCAAATATGTGTATTATAGGTATTGTACATATAGTTTATATTTCAATAGAATTGTAACCCATTAGAATCTAATCCTAAATCCTTATATTGCACCAGTAAATCAATAAAATTAGGTACTTCAGGCTAATTACCAACCAAGTTTCCTAAATTTTTTTTAAATATAGATATTCAATACGAAGACACGTCATTCTAAATATTTTTTCAAAATTTTCCGATTTTCATTCATAATTTTCCAATATTCATTTTCAGCTATGAAAAAATATATACATAACGAATATTTATCGTCCATTCTCAAATTTCGAGGTGTATGCGAGTCCTAAGTTCTTCTTTAAATTCCAAGTTCTTTTTATTATCGTAATTATACTCAACTAACTTCAAGTTTTAATTATAATTTCTCTTAGTATAATTAACTTTAAATATCATTTTATTTTTAACACTAATATTACAACCACAGTCATTCATTAGTTAAGTTAATTAAAACTGATGACAATTCTGTATAATATGGTTACCCGTTTTCATCTAAAAAAACAATTTGAAAAACCGACTTAAGATCAATTTTTTAAACTATTCTATTCTGTACAATTAAAACTTTAACATTTTCATTTAATTTTTATTTTTAAGGTAGCAATATTAAATTTAAAGTAATCTTAGTTCTATATAAAGTAATTATATTTAAAAAAAAAACTATCTATATAACTTATTTATTATCAGTTAACAATCCGATATTGAATTTTCTGAAATATTTCATTCTTGATATTCGCGCCATTGATAAAATTCAACAACGATTGGAAAACTTCAGTCTAATATACTCTTGGTTTTTATATAGTTCTCAACTAAATTCTATATAATTCTTGGAACTTTTCTGTTTCTTTATCTCATCAGATATTTTCGATATATTTTTTTTTTTCAAGATATCCTTTCCATCCTTTTTATTTCTTATTTTCCTTTTTTTAATTTAATTCTAAGAAAAATCGACAATTAAAAAGGTGAAAATTAAAAAAAAACAACAACGAAATCAAAGGACTAAAATGCATAAAAAAAAATTTTTCTTTTTCTTTAGAAAAAAATTTCTTTTTATAATTCCCTTAAGAGAGTTAATTAAGTATGGAGTGCCTTTAAAAAAATTTAAAAAAAAAAAAACTAAAATACAATATAAAATTACTAACACTAATAAAGAAAACAAAAAATAAAACCAGTACAATACACTCAATTAAATGATAAAAATAAGTTGAAAAAAAAACCAAATTAAATTCTATAGTGTAATTTTACTCTTCTGTACCCACTTTATACTCAAACATTTCCATCCCTATTTTATTTCCCATCCCTAATTTAATTCTTCTCTTCAAACTAGAGAGTCCTTCCCGGGAATTCCCGCTCGGGATTTCCCGGGAGATTTTTAAAAATTTATTTCCCGTTTCCCGGGAAATAAAAACGAAATTTCTCGGGAAAAAAATAATTGTTTGAAAAGGCTAATTTTGCGTTCATTCTCATGCTATTCTGTTTTGAAATGAAACAAAAATAAACGAAACGAAAATATTATCAAACGAAATTTTTGTTCCAGATTTCGTTTCATTTTACTATTATTTTCTTATAGTGTGCTGTGAAATTCTTGCTGTGTGGTAAAAAAAATAATTTATTATGAATTTTGACATAGATTATTAAAAACATATGAAAAAAAAACTTTATTTTCAATATTTTGTGTTTGAGTGTGTACATTATTATTTGCAAAATATTGTATTAAAAAAATTAGGTGTATTTTTCTCTATAGTTATTGATTTTTTTCTTTTATTTGCTAATTTTATTTAATTTTCGGTAGAAATAAATTTATACCCATGGCAGATTCTATATTTCATATAGACATATTTCACAAAAGAAAAAGGAGCTGATAAAGCGAAATGTTTAAAATGTAAAGATAAATTTTTAAGTTGCAAGGGATCGTCAACTAGTGGTTTGATAAGGCATTTACAGCATATTCATAAAATCAATTTGTCGAAACGAAATGCAAATGATGATCAAGTTGCTGGTCCAAGCAAAGTAGTAAAAGTTCAACCTCAACCTTTAATAACATTTTTTACTAAAACACAATCTATGGCAGAAATAGTAGCAAGACTTACGACAGTTGATGGATTTTCAATCCATTCAATAGCCAAAAGTGAATTTATTCGCCAAGCACTCAATGAGAGACAATATAATTTACCAAAAGGCAAAAGTAATGTTATGAAATTAATTCATGATTTTTATGTGAATTTATTATGTGAATTCATGATTTTTTTTTAAAAATTGTGTTTTTTGCATTTATTTTAAACACTTTTATAAATTTTTCACTCTTTTCACTTTTTTATTTAGTTTTCCCGGGTTTCCCGAGATTCCCGGGAAAATTTATCTAAAATTTCCCGCTTCCCGGGAACAAATATAATCCGGGAAACGTGACTCACTACTTCAAACACACAGAAACAATTGAATTGATTTAAAAGAGGTGTCCTATAAAATGTTTTTTATTTCTTTCTATGTATTTGTACAGAAAAATGGAACAGGTGTATTTTTTTTTAAAGATATAAAGTAATATATATATATATAATATTACATATAGAAACAATTTAAACTAATACATACATATATCAACATAATTTTTAAAGTTGATTTTAAGGGCGTCAGGTGTTCTAAATGACTTTTCTCGTTTAAAGAATTAAAAAAAAAAAAAAAAAGCAACAAAAAGAAAAAAAGTTTGAATTACTTCCCGCAAAAAAAAATAAAAAAAAAAAAAAGAAATTTAATTGAAACGATTTGGTAAAATCTTCATCCCTTTCTATTAACGTTTTTTTCTCAGTGTGTTGCTCTTCTCTCTGATTTTAATAAGTTTATTACCTGTTTGAGAAGAAAAATAAATTTAAAGAAAAAAACACAAATTGAGTGAAGTTTTTTTTACTCAATTTTATTTGAAATTGTTTTTTTTTTTTAAATTGAAATAAAAGGAGTGTTGTAAATTTTTGCAATAATTTTGTAAAAAAAAATAATTATTTGATTCAATTATATATTTGATATTAAAGTTCATGATTCTTTTGTGTTATTAATTTGATGTATATGTACATGTAATGATTAGTAAGTATATAGATATGGAATTGTATAAATAGGTATATATAGGTAAATATAAATAAATAATATTATATATAATAGCCTATTTCCAATGAACGCTCTTGTTTCGCTCTCTACAAGTAGATATCTATCAAACTAAAACACGTAGCTATCTGTCAAACTAAGTTAAATGTATTGAATTATATCAAAGTGTCTACAATAGACGCAGTCATTAAAAAAGTTGTTACTATTAATTTTTCGCTTTCTATATGTATTCAAATGTCAAATAATTGAACGTCAAAATAAAAAAATAGTAAAATTATTAACTTTTTTTTTCTATCTAGAGTTAAATAATATAAAAATAAACTAATGAATAATTTTTAATTCATGAAATTTGTAAACAAAACAATGTCAAACGAGGAAGAGTGTACTAGAGTAGACTGTGTCAACTCTGGGATACCCGCATGACCGTAACATATACATTATATCATCCGGTTAATTACTTTTGGCAAAATTTCAAACATTCAGCTTTATTAGGTGTAGAGTAATGCTCATATTAAAGAAGGAGTTGCATGGCAGCTAGTCGAACCCTTTGCAGTAGACCAACCAAATTTTGCAGTAACTTTGGCCATTACACTAAACTGTTTTTGACAAATATTCAGACACCCACCTTCATTTGGCATAGTGTAATCCTCATATAAAAGAACGAGTTGTATGGCAGCTACTCGAACCCTCAGCAGTAGACCAACCAAATTTCGCAATAACTTTGGAAAATTTCATAATCCTAGCTCCTTTTATTTTTTAAGTAATCGTGATGACGGACGGACATACATAGCTAAATCAATTTATTTTTCGATTCTGATCCGATCCATACACTTGAGTCTATATCTACCCCCCCTCCTTCTCTGCGACACAAACGTAATGGCAAATTTATTATACCCTTTGACTATATAAGAGTATAAAAACAATCCTTTGTTGACTACGTACTGAGAGCCAAATGAGAATGAAACCAGGACGTCATTATAGATAGGCTTTTAATATTAATTTTATACATTTTAAACGAATTACATAACTTATTAAAATAAAAAACTTAATATCAATAATATCCAATATAATATTTAAGTAGGGTTTATTTACACCATAGACCATTAAATCAGGCGAAATTGCAATATTATTTAAAATATGTACGAGTATATGGTTTTTGTGTTATATACCTAAAAAATTTTTTAGAATTAAATGATTAAAATGTTTATCCTAAGTTTTAATCTTAATAGTTGGCTTGCTGTTTTTATTTTATATAAGAAATATTAAATCCCATTTTAATACCTAAGCAATATTTTTTATATTGCAATTATGTTATATATTTTATATTTTAATTAAATTTTTCCAAAAAGGAAGCTATTCCGCGGCCTGTACAGGAATCGAACTCGGATATACTCGATTAATTAGCTCAATACTTGCCTACTATAATACTAAGGCGACAATTGTGGGATAAAGCAGTCTTAAATAAAATTACTGAATTTAAATCAAAACATTTTAACAGTTACAAACATTTTTAAACAGTTACCATCACGTTTATAAGTAGATTTCAATTTAAGAAAGTAAAATTTCAAGATAATCTAAGTCATTTTTGTGTTTTTATCTATAGTTTGCGCACTCTCCATAACTATACTACCATGGATTATTGACAAAGTACCAAACCCTAAAACTACTTTTTAATCTGAAATAATTCAGCCTTGCAAGAATTTTTTAGCAAAACTTTATTTTTATAAAGTTTTTCGAATCAAATGATTTTACATTCTATAAAATCTAGATCGCAAGATTTATTGAAAATGGTTTATTATTTAATGATAACATGTTCAATTTTACAAAGTTATTAAATGTATATTAACTGCATTGAATGTTAATTCTACTAATATCCCATCGCATCATATTTTTTTTCATTATATGCTTTCTTCACATTTTGATCGGGTAACATTATTTTCTTAAAAAGTTCTGCTCAATTTTACAAGGAACTTCCAGAGTTATAAACAAATATATTTTATTAAGTTTAGCTCATTTTTGGCAAAATTTCAGAAACCCAGCTTCCATATAGAGTAATTCTAATATAAAATAAGAAGTTGTATGGCAGGTACCCGAACCCGTAGACCAAAATGGCTGGATTTAAATAGCGATGGCGGCTATTGCATAAAAACGAATTTGTGAAAATTTCAAAATCCTAGCGTCTATTCGGCTGTTCCGAAATTTCCTCTAATAATAAAAATTAATAACATAGAAACTATTCTTTAAATATTAAAAATCATTTTATAATTAGAAATTCTAATCTGTATTCAGTATATGAATTAAAAAAAAAGTTCCTAAAATCAAAACTCACATACTATTTAACAATCAAAAAAAAAATACATATTAATTAATGAATATCACCTTAAGGTATTCATTATAAAATTGCCAAAGGATGTAAAATTTAATTAAATTTCTAAATTTTAGCAATGCCTGCCTTAACTAAAATTACTCCACACCGCTGTGATTTTTTTCTTTTTAAACAAAAAAAAAAAAACAAAATCCAGAACATATTTTAACTTTTTGGAAAACTTTTTTTTTTCTTATATTATATCTGAATTTTCCAGGATAATATTAATTTTTATGTTGTTGTTGTTATTGTTGTTGTTTTTGTTGCTGAATAACAAAAGAGAAAATTATAAAATTGTTGTTTAAAGTTTTTCTGTTGTTTGTGTTTCTTTTGTTGCTCTTCGACAGCACTATAAATATTTGTTTAGATTTTTTCAACATTTTTGTTGTTGTTGTTTTTTATTTTTTATTTAACGGAAGTCGGAAATTTTAGGAAAAGTTCGATCAAAAGTTAAAATTAATTAAATAAACTGTAAATATTATACGTATATATATAATATAAAAAAAAAATGAAAATAACAATAAGAGGAAATTATTTTTTAATATTTTTGTTTATTTTTTTGCTTGTTTTTTGTTGCCTGTGTTTTAAAAAATTTGAGAACAAAATGTGCCTAAATAGTTGTGCTAAGCTCGTCTGTCCGAACGTTTACAAATCTTGTACATTTGAAAAAAAGAATTTTAAAAAGAAATTTCTAAAATAAATGGAGTTTAACTAGGTATTGTAAAAGAAAAATAATTTTATGGAAGAGCTTTTATCTGTAGCCCCACAGGTTACGAAGCTACAGTCTCAAAAGTTCGGAAAAGTCTTATATTTAAAATTGCATAACAAAAGTTCAGTAATGTTTTTTTTTAATTTGGAAACACTGCTTTTATAACTTTTGACGTTGACGTACCGTAGTTTAACTTAGCGTTTTGCAATAATCAATTTTTGCTAAATTAATGACCTCTTAAGTCTTCGAAACTGTTTAAGTTTGGAACTTGGAATTTTGTGAGGAGTTAGACCTTAAAAAATTAGTATAAGTTTTTTAATATGACCCCCCGTTAAGAACTGTAGCAACTGGGTTAAAAATTGAAAAGTTTTAAGCATTTGTAACATGAACCTGTCCAAGTCTAAGTGTTTTTAACGAAATATGCCAAAAATGGTGCTCCAGCACTTTTACTTAATTAAGAGGTCTTAAAGAGCTTACTTAATATTAAAAAATGTGTCTTTTGATTTTTTACAATTTTTCTTATTTAACAAATTGGAAACAAAACCTCTAAAAAATTATAAGGAACTTTTTTTCAATACACTCTGTACCTAAAACTTATTATAGAATATTATTTAATTTTGAAAATGTGCTTTTTTAAAAACCCTTAGATTTTTTTCATCACTTGTATTTGTCTTATAATTAAGACAAACTTTTAATAAAATATAATATAAATAAAATGAATCTCTTGTTGTAAAAATACTTTAAATTTTTTAAATGTTGGCTATGAAAATGGCGGTAATTGCTTTGGGTTTTAATGTTTTAATATTTTGTTTCGTATTTTATTTTATTTTTAATTGGAATAAAATATTCAAGTAATTTTTGGAAAGAAAATTTTCTTATTTTTTTTGTTGAATTAACAAAATTCGTTTAAATTGACATAAGAAAACAAAAACAAAGTTATAAAAAAGTTATTGAACTTAAGATTTTTTACTTATTTTTGTTTTAAGGTTTAATTATCGTAAAATAGGCACTTATTGTATTTACCTTGAATAAATACTTAAAGTTTAAGAAATTATAAAATGGAAATGTAAGATATTTTCCAATTGGTGGTAGAAAGAATTTAAAATTTGTATTGGAAAACATAAGTTTATTGCAAGACCTGTTTTTTATAATGAAAACATGCGATTGTTAAAAGGAGTTTTAATTTATGTTAAAGTTGAACTAGGTTGGCAGGTTGAACTAGGTGGGCAGGTAATGGATTAATTTTTTTTGCGAGATTTGATGGACAGCATCGAAAGCTGCTCAGAATCTTTATACGGAGTTCATCTGGGGAGTCTTGAATTTTAACCAACTCAAACCACCACCTTTTTCTACAACCAAACTTGG
Source organism: Dolichopus griseipennis (assembly GCA_963082915.1). Lineage (NCBI taxonomy): Eukaryota > Metazoa > Arthropoda > Insecta > Diptera > Dolichopodidae > Dolichopus > Dolichopus griseipennis. The sequence continues at coordinate 56,209,684 of OY720441.1, forward strand.
TATGGACCTCAAATACATATATGCATTTTTTGGTTTTTAGGATTGGGAGTGGGAATGAAATTAGAGTTAGGATTAGGATTTAGGAATTGGGATTATGTTGGATAAAGGAAATCATTTAAAGGGAAATCAAGAAAATGGATGTTAATGTTCTTCTTAAATTTTATTGGATCGTTGGCAGCAAATTATATGGTAACCGATTCCATAATCGAGATGTGCGCACAACAAACGAATTTTCATAAGCCTTGTGTCGCCATCTTACTAATTCAACAGTGTAGGGATGATCATCTGTCGTACTTTTTCTTTCACTTTAAAAACCTTTAAGAGGAGGCATTAATTTTTTAATTTCATTGGAACAGGTGCTCGTCCCTACGAGGTATCTAAAACAGAGTTAGTGATCAAACGTTTCGCCGATGGTTAAGTGGAGTAAGCGATGAGGTAACAATTTAATTAGAAGCAAATTAATTGCTTTAACGCTTGAACTCATATTTTAGTTTGAAAAATTGAAATTTAAGTTTAAGTTTGTTTTAATACATTCAAGCGACGTATTAAAAAGTACTTTAATTCATGAGACTTAAGTATTTCTGAGAATTTAAATACTTGAAATGTATCACAAATCATTACAAAGGTTATTCTAATCAAAATTTAATTACTTAATGGGTATTACAAGTATTTTTACTTGATTCTTTGATGACATATAATTAAATTTTGAAATCTAACTAATATTGGCATCTGACATATTAATTAGTAGCACATAATGGTACTGAGAAGTGTACTTAAGTACCAATTTCGCTAGTTTTATATACATGTCTGACTAGAGGTCTAGTTAAAAAAGTAAATAAAAGTGTATTCCAAATATTCAATTATTTGAATCGTAGTATTTAAAATATACGACATTTATTATTACTATTGTAACGCTGTAAAGAAAAGAGAGTATTTATAGACTCAAATATATGGATCTGATCAGAATCGAAAAGAGAAGTCGACCTAACTGTGTGTGTCTTTTCGCCTGTCCGTCCGTCCGCATAGTAATTCAAAAGCTAAAAGAGTTCGGACTTAGATACTTCTGGAGCTTAGATATGTTCTTAAATTCATTTAAGGGTTATTCTATAATATTCAAAAAATTAACACCCCCAGGGTTTAAGTAGTTTTTATTTAAAAAAAACTTTTAAAAAGAAAATCAAACTGAAGTGTTACGTCCATCCAACACTATCGGACTCCTTTGTAGGTAATACTAGTGTTATATTTACCCAAACAACTCCAAAAAAATTTTGATCTATTGTCCTTACTATTGAAATTCAAAGTTTGCACAACGGATTGAAGTGCATACAACATAACTCCAATATTATATGTTTCAACTTTTTGTTAAATAGTGCCTGAAATATTGGAGGTAAGGTGGACAATTAAACTATAGTTAAATTGTATTTCTTAACTCTGTACAGAATTTGGTTTATCTTATACAAGAGGTCCCCTTAACTGCTGTACCATTATTTTTGCTTTTATACTCTAATTGAATTGGACATCTGATATTTTGCCATGGGTAGTTATTCCAATGACTTCTTGTAAAATTGCTTAGTCTTAATATGACAGATTTGGGTAGCTTCTACATAAATATATGCTCTTAAATTCTAAATAACTTTTTTCCGCTAATTAAAATTAAATTATACATTTGCATAAAAGTTTTTGTTTGATTAAAGTACAAAAACATAAAACAACACTTCATTACAAATCATCAACTTGAAAAATAAAACAAACTGTTGTTTAACGCGCAATATAAAAAAAAGTATATATTAAATTAATATTGACATGATAGAGTGTTATACACTTATATCACTTATGTAAAAAAATATAGATTGTGATACAGGGTACCTCAAAAGAGGAGTTTATACTATTCACCGTGTTTTAGACTTGAGTTTTCAAATATTTTAAATAATATTTTATATATGTATAAATTTATAAGTTTTTCAAACGGCTTGTTTTAGATAAAGCAGGGTACTTAAAAAAGGTACAGCTTCTTTTAGATCGAAGGGGAAAAACTTTGTAAAATTGAATAAGGACTTAAATTTTGTTTTGGGCTTATTGAAATAAATAATAACGCAAAGTTGGATACATTTTATCAGATCAACAAATATTTTTCATAAAATGTTTTCAATTACTTTAGGTACATAGTCCGACTTTTATTAAACTTTCCTAAAAGATATCTTAAGTCACGTGATGAAACAGTATATAGGCCTGAGCTAGCGACGTGGACGTTAAAAGCTTTTGAAAACCGTTTTAAAATTTATGGGGGGCAAATCATTTTCCTAGCACCTAAATTTAGGAAGCTATATAGATCCCAAGGCCTTTCTTTAAAACTTAGAAAAAAATACTAGAAGAAGTGCCGTTACATTAATAATTTTTTTAAAGAATTTTCTTAAAAAAAGTTATCTTTTTAACACCCTTGTAAGCGAACCGTTGCATGTCAATGAACATAGTTTCTTCAGGGGAGTTCTTTAAGTAGTGCCAAGGATTTATAGCTTCATAAATGTATATCGTTCAATCAGTTCTATATAGCATTTCATCACCTGACTTAATGTATCTATCAGGAAAATTTTGAAAAAAATTGGAAAATGTGATGGTTTAGTAGGTATGCGGCTTACCAGCCGAGGGTGTCCGGGATTAATTCCCGTTGAATTTTTTATTGAAAATTAATTTTTCTTTACAAATCCCCATGGTGACCAAATATATATAGAAAAATATAAAATATGCGACATAATAAATAATATAACTAATAAAATTAATAAATAATATAATCTGCCACGTCTGAAAAGTAAAGGCATGCTCATTCCCTTTTCATATTGTATGTGGTAAAGAACGGTTTATAAATAAATAAATAAATAACTCAGTTCACATGCGGGACACATTATATTACAATAAATCATTATAGCAATATTAGTCGAATTTTAATAAAACCAATTGTAATCCGCAAAAAGTATATTGTGTTAATACATTATTTGCTTTTTTTTTTTTTGTGTATTTTTAATTAATTTTGAAAGTTTATAATACGATTTATAAAAAACGGACGAACGTAAAATTTGAATTTTTATTAAAAAAAAATACAACACAAAAAAAAACCGAATTATGGTTTTAAAAAATAGAATAAAAATAAAAAACAAAAAACCTATTTATTCATTGTATTTTGATTTACATTTTTAATTTAAAACCCATTCAATGTTTTCATTTTTCAAAAATTGAATTTTTGTATTTTATATAAAACCACTATTAAAATGCACTTAAAATGAATTAATCAAAAAAATAATACGATTACTAAATAAAAAAAACACAATTTTTTAAGGTTTATTTAAATTTTCCTTTTTTTTTTTTATTATTATTATACTTTTATATTTTATAATTTGAAGTGTAAAATATAATACATATATATGAATATATATATGTACATAATAAAAAAAATTCCATTAACTATAGTTTAAACTAATTTTATTTTTTTTTCATTGGTTTTATTTTTAACAGATTTATTTAAAAAACTTTCAAATCGCTTTTCAATTTTTCAACAATTTTTTTTTTTACCATAGGTGTATATTTTTCCAATATTTATATTGAATAAAAAATTGATTTCATGTTTTTGAACCACAAAAAAAAAAAAATAGAAAAAAAACAAAAAACCAAACACAAAAAAATAAAAAAATAAAAAAAAATTTGCTCAAAGGGAAAACTATATTTTAAAATGCTTGAATTGGTGAGTTTTTATGTTTTATTTTGAATTTTATTTTATTTTAATATAGGAAATTACTCTCTATAAAATATTTTCATTTATCAATATTATTTCAAACCACAACATGAACAATTTCTACTAATGGAAATTTTCTAAGGACACAAGTAAATAGTTTTATTTTTTTTTTTGTTGTTTTTTTTTTTTTTTATTTTTTTTTGTATTTTTTAATGCTTAGCAAATTGCATTCTATTATATTTTTTTCAACCGAGGAAATTATATTTTATAAAGTAGCAAAAACAAAAAAGGTGAAAAACCAACATACATTTTAATTTAAATTATATTAACAAAGTAGCTATACAGTACAGTACAGTTTAAAATTAAAGGAATATAGGAAATGAAAAATATAAGTAATATGTAAACTTTTTAAAAATTAGGGAAAACATTTTTAAAAGGAGTAAAATAAAACAAAAGGTTAAAGTTTAATATTGAAAAATGCATCCTAAAAATATGCAAATAATTTAAAATTTAAATAAGCAATTGGAAAATGGCGTTTGTAGACGAAGATAGACAATACTAATATTTCTTAAGTTTGTTTTTGTAATATTGTAATTTTAAATTTTTTTTAAATAAATAAAAGTGACGTAATATTATCATTAAATTCGCTGCCATGATTAAAATTACAGGCTTGTGGCTGTTTGGAAAGGAAGACTTCAATGCCGTTTGCAAAATTTTGGAATAAAAATGTTTTAAATGTATTATTTCAAAAGTATTTTAGATGCACAGAAAAATAGAGCTCAGATTGTCACGAATGTTATCGCACTTATCTAGAAGTGACTGAGCAGATTAAGAAAAAAATTATTTGATGGGAAGTTTGTATATTTCAACTCCTGAAAATGTTTAGAACATTATTTCGTCCTTTAAATAATATTTGACTGTTTAAAGCTTATCTAGTAACGATACTACTACTCGCATATACTTGCATGTTGCAGATACTCTTAATATTTGCAAACAAATGTTAAAAGCGAGATTATTTAAACTATTCTGGTAAAGAAGCAGATTAAAACACTATAGTATAATATCTTACGTACAATCAGTATAAAGCTGAGTGAATGCAAAAATGAATATTATATATACAGCCATAGTATAACACAAATGTCTTACCAATCCTCAAGGAAGAAAAATATATTCCATTTGATTCTATAATATCTGGCGTGGATCTATTAAGGCAATTGCTAAATTCTAAGCTAAAAAACCAAAATTCTTAGTATCATTAGGTTAATTCAAGAATTAACTACTTAAATAACCATTTTAAAACGTTAGTTCTTAATCTACAAATATTTAGGTGGTCTTTTTTCCTATTCAAAATTCTTATTTCTAAAGCGAGGTTTGAGTCCGCAACTGCTAAATTTAAAATCCATGTATTTAACCTTTCCGCAACCGAGGCTTTTGGTTTTGCAATATTTTCAATATTCAATATTTTTTAAAATTTTAGAATAATTTGAAAATTTTAATTTAGCAAAACGAATTTTGGGGTCTACCGAGGGGTTGCAGGGTCAATACCTTTACGAGTCATGAAAAATTGAATTAAATCATTTCTTAAAAAATTTCCATGGTGACCTACTATTGTAAAATATAAAATATATATATATTAAAAATAACAAAATATATCATATTGCTTATTATAAAATAGTATAATCTGCACACAACGGCTAAGCCTTGTCCCATTGTATGAGGTAAGAGAGACTGTTTATAAAAATAAATAAATAAAACCAATTTCAATTGAAAACGCAGTTGTATTATCACATTATTTTAAAGTTTCCCCACTTTTCCATTAAAACTTTTCACCACAGGATAAACGAAATAAAATACTCCGCTTATTGCACTAGAAATCATGTGAAATTTATTTTTAACCAGTCAAATCAAAGTTTAAAAATTCCCAGATAAAACCATTCATTTAATTTAATTGAATCTCAAATATTTGCGTAATAAATATTCTTTTAGAATTTTAAGTAGACTTTTTTTTGGAATTTGCTGCTGTTCTTTTTGTTTAAAGCTTTTAAAATATGCGTTTGATAAACATAAATTACAACAACAAAATCAAAAAAAATTAATATTCAATTGTAATTTCTCTGTAAAAATTCGCATGAAAACACCTGAATAAAATTTTTAAAAATTCTTTGAAAAAAACTCAATGAAAAAATTCTTTGAAAAAAACTCAATGAAAACATGAAATACTCAAAAAACCACAGTTTTTCAAACTAATGAAATCAAAACAACTCTACTTGAAAAAAAATTATACCGAACTAAAAAAAATAACTGTATTTTCTTTATTTTAGCATTAAAAAAATTTTTTTTAATACAAATAAAAGAAAAAATCAACACATACATACAAAAACAAAGTTGAAAAAGTGAGGAAAAAAAAATTATTTTTATTTTGAAATTTTTTTTTTATTTAATTTTATTTTTTGATTTTGTGGAAAACCCAAAGCTTTTATGAATAATGAAAAATACAAACAAAGAAAATTAAAATAAGTAGTAAAAAAAAAAAAATCCAATATATTTTCCAATTATATATATGTACAGATATGATGTGTGTGAGTATTATCCTGTACTCCTTCATAATTATTTTAGATAAGTCTATAAGTAACTAGTAATTCGTTTTAAATTTTTTTTAATGTTATACACAAACACATATATCAAAAGAGAGAAACCATATAACAGTAAACATAGTAAAAATAATAAAATTATTTAATTTTTTTTTTAAATGAAGTTATGTGAAATTTATTTGCATAATATAAAAATCAGGTTAATAGATATTTTGTCTGGCGTATCAATTGTTCGTATAATGTGACAATAGTCTATTGTGTAGTATGAGAGGTCCTAGTTAATATAATTGAAATAAACAATTAATAATTGTTACCGTATCCTCTGCTATATATCTACAAGGTGTTTTCTAATTGATTGCACTAATATATTAATCTGTACTCAGTATAGATCTTATAAGTGGACCTTATAAGTGGATCTTATAAGTGGATTACTCTTTTCTGGATGTTAGAATAAAGCTACGATTTCTTTAGGTTCTTATTAAAATTAGTTTCTAAATTTATCCATATACTCCTTTTTTAATGTATTGAAACTTCGAATGTATTGAAACTTTTTTGAATGTATTGAAACTTCTGATATTAAAGTTATAGAATGTTAAAACTTTTTTTTAGTTTAAATTTTCTAAATTTTAAAACGATATTTTGGAGAATGTGAGGGGCACTAAGCTAATCAAAAATTTAATTTAAAATTTATAAAAAAATAATTATGTTAAGAAAGTTCGTACCCCATAGTTAAATGAGTTTAAAATGGAAGAAAATTTTTAATTAATTCTTAAAATTCACAGGATTTTTTCATAAAACTACATACTAAGGATGCCGATTCAAATTTTGCATTTTTTTTAGAAGTTGTCTAAGAAATAAAATATCTGGAAGAAGTCTTCAACAATGAGTTGTCTTTCGAGACGGATATTTTTCACAATGAAAATCCAGCACTAGTAAATTATAGTTCGAAAAAAAGACCTGCCCTATACCTAATGTTGCACAAGAGTGTCGTTCGTACTTGTGACTGTATTTGTGATACATAAAGAGTAAAGGAGCATTCTAACAAGCAAATAATCTATAACATATTAGAAAGGATCAAAGTTTAATTAGGGTTTTTGCTAAGCAATGTTAAACTACATTTGCCTACTGAAGAGTCGAGAACGTTACAATTGCTTACAATTTAGATCGTAATAGTAAGTATAGCAAAATAGTAAATCGGTTACATTGATATGTAATTAAAACACCATGTATCAAAATGGTCAAGAAAAATGGCGGTCTAATTCAATAACGGTCGAATTCTTATTTTTACTTCAGTAATGTGATTATTAATCTAACCTTGAAAACAAAGACTCGCAGCTAAATAAGAAAAAGGATGAGAGAGGTTTTACACTCACTTTATCTGCCATTGCACCGAAGGGCTCTTATAAAGCTTAAGTTAGTTGAAAATCAAATTTTAAAAATTTACTGCTATCTTTTTAATTACACTAACCTTTTGTAAGAGTTTTGTTGTAAGGCTTGTCTATAGTCAAATTTTTTTTGTATAATCACCATGTAATACCAAAATTTAATTAATTTTTCATACAAATCCTTCAACTACTTATTTATTTCAATTTACTTTCTTTACATATATTATAACGGCAATGTATATATATCGAGATGCAATGTATATATAGGCCAGACCTTGCCAACATGTAAAAAAATATTGCACATCAAAATTATTATAAATATACTTCACAGAATAAATAATTATGCTCATAACTTTAAATTTATTATTACGCATCTCATACACGTTGGACCTGTTTTGTTGTTATCCCATACATGATGTTTTCAACTTGGTACGCGTACTTGCGAAGTTGAATCGTGTATGGGAAAGTTGAAAGCCCATTTTGAAAGTTGGAAAGTTGGTTGGAAGAAAAACAAAAAAATTGATTTTTGTGGGCTAGTAAAATTATATACGCACACAACTTGTATCAAGTCATAAAATGTCAAAATCTTAATATCCATTTACACTAAAAACATATTCCATGTATTTGTACTTATATAAGTATTTATTTTAATATTTGAATAGTTCAATTTATTTTACTAATTCTTTTACATTACATTATTAATACCGCTATCATAGTAACGGTAAAATTTTTGTTTTTTAACCGTTTCCTTTTGTTTTCTGTTTTTTTTTTTTTTGGTTTTGTACATAAATGAAATGAACTGAAAAATTTTATCCTAAAGGTACATAAAATTGTTGAAGCGAATAAAAATATCCGTACTAACCTTCCACCATCAATATATACAATACATAATATTCAATACATTATACACAATACATAATAATATAAGTTAACAAACATATATGAAAAAACCAAAATTACATATATATGCATACATACATATACACAATGTGCATTTCAAAAATAAATTTTGCACTTACATATATTATCAATTTTGTACTTTCAGAATGGAAATAAATTTCAACTTCATTTCACATACATGCAAAGTTATTAAACAAAAAAAAAAATTTTTATTTTTATTTTTAATTTGCGGATATTTTTGTGTTTATATATGTACACACACATATGTATATTACAATAATATTGCATAGGAGCTTGTATAGTAAACAAATGATTTATATTGAAAATCGTAAATTTTTTTGTATAAAATGAAAAAAGAAGGACGAAGCAAGTGCCCTTTGGTTTTGTTATAGTTTGTTGTTTTTGTTATTTTTTTATTTTTTTGTGATCATTTTAGCTTTATTAATTGATTTTAATTCCGCTGGACCAGCTTTTAGAATTTGTTATTGAATTAAAAAAATGAAAATTATTATAAAAAAAAAAATATTTGAAAAAAAAAAATTAGATTGTTATTTTTATAGCCTTAGGGGATTATATAAGCTAAACATGATTCCAAAATAGGATAATTTTTTTGGAATTAAAAAAAAAATGAACCAGGAATTATTAATAAAAAAAGAATTAAATTTTTCAAAAACTAATTTAAAATTTTATAATAATTGTTAATAGTACAGTTTAATAATTTTTTTTTAAATTATAATTCGAAATAATCTTTATAAAATCAATTTATTAATTTTAATGTAAAAATTAATTAAATGGGTGGAGGGATGTAAGTGTACGTACTTTAATTAGTTTTTAGATTAAAATTTAATTTGATTGTGTTATTAAATCTGCTGGAGTCCTTTTTGTAATAATTTGGAAACTTGAGTTCCTTTGTATAATATTTTCGAAAGTCTAAGCTATTAGGCAAAAGATGCTATAGTATAATGTTAAATTATTTAAAATCTTTTATAAGCGTTGAAATTGGTAATTAAATGGAACTTTAGAAAGGGTTAGGTATGTTATTCAAAATCATAAGATCCCAACCACAAAGTTCCAGATTAAAAAAAACTCATAAATTACAAAATGCCAAAAAATTTTTAAATTATTAGAAAATCTGAAATCAAGAAATGTCAAATTACAAAATCTCAAATTATAAAATTCTAAATTAAGAAATCTTATTCGAAAAGGGTATGAAATAGGTTTTTGATCTAGTGGTTTTCTTTATCTAGTGGTACTTCATCAATTTAAGAAGTTGTAAATTTCATTACAACAGCTATTAATATACGATGAACAGAAATTATATTTGATCAATACGCTCAACAAATTATTAAAGTCCTGATTTTGTAACCTATTCTAAAAACCCTCCTAATCTTGAATCTTCAAGACTGCTTCCAGTTTAAAATTTCGTATATACACAATACATACATCAATATTATGGAAAAAAGGGCAATCCTGTTTTTGAATCCAACTATAAAATCAATACTAATAAAAAGTCAATGGTTACATGATTACCTAGAAACAAATTAAAAACCTTGTTGAATTCTACAAACAAATATCAATGACATTTCTTGCATATAGTTTAATACTTACGTTCAAAATGATAATGAAGTTTCCAATACATTTTACTTAAATAAGTAAAATTTTTATCACACCTACTCCTTAGACCTAGAATGATAGAAATCGCCACAACAAGTTAGTTCTGGACAGGTAATGGGTTAAAGTTTTGGTTTTTCAAACTATTTTTAAGATATCATGGTACATGAGTTTACCAATTAGCTGTAAGCCTTTTTTCCAATTTGAAATTGGGGTGCAAATATGATATAAATTAGCTTCATTTTCGGGGAGCTGCCATACAAGTTATTTCACCAATATGAATTTGTTCAAAACTAAGTATACTAGGGGGATGAAAATTACACATGTTTAGTTAAGTAGAACAAGCAGCTATATGAAATTTCAAAATGTTGCGGCCCAATTTTTGGGGAGCTCCCATACAAAGTTGTCAATTCGATAACTGTGAATCTAACGAAGCTACGAGATACATCACTCGGACCACCTTTTAGGGTTAGCCAATTTATTTTTTTTTTTTTTTTAAATTATGGGGTAGGGTGCGTCAAATTTTTTTTATTATTTTACTTTTTTATATTTGTTTTGTAATATATGTAATATCATAAGGAAATTAAATAACAGTTAATTTTATTTTTTACATCATAGTGGATATGCACGAGTATTATAAAAGTTGACAAGGGAAACTATAATCTTCCTCGTTTTATATTAGAAGTTATCTGAATAGAGTTTAAACCCGAGACCTCTCGTTCACTAACACTATAAATGATTAAAAATAATTATTTTTATAAATTTCAATTAAACTTAAAAAAAAGCTTATAAAAGTTTCTAGTTATTGATTAATATAAGAGACTTTTTTTAATCAATTACACACATTCAATTGCATAATTGATTTTTTTATTTGTCTTCGACTTTCAAATTTTATTAAACAACAACAAAAAAAACGTCAAGTAATAAAAAATATAAAACTTTAGTCACGTTCAAAAATTCAAAGTTTTTTAAATCACGTGATGATTTTTTTCTTTCTTATTCAATTTTAATTAAAAAAAATTGCACTAAAAAATAAAATTTTGTTTTAAGAAAATTCAATAAAAAAATTTTAAATTCTTGAAAAATATTTTTTCAAAAAAAATTTTCCGAAAAAATTTTTTCATATTGAAATTTAATGTATTTTTTAAGGGTTCAAATACTCATCACTTTGTGTAGAATTTTTTTCAAAAAGTTCAATTTAATTGGAAACGTGCTTAAAATTTAAATTAGAAATTTTGTGCTGTTTTATTATTAGTAAAAATATGTTGTGTAAGTTTTTTTTTTATTTGAAAATTTTAAAAATAAATAACTAATGACACGCAATCTGAAAACTCTCAGAAAATTTAATTTTAATAGTAGGTACCTATAAATAAATCCTGTGTAGGTATAGTAAAATAATATACAAGTAATAGAAAAAAATTGTTTTATATTTTAATTGGTTAATTTGCATTTAATTGATTCAATTTAAATTAATTTCTTCTTTTTATTTTTATTTTTTGTGCAATATGTTTTCTTAAAATAAGTGTTATTTTACTTAATTGCGTTTTTTGGTTTTTAATTTGGCATGTTCTGCAATAATAAAATGAAAGATAATTGGTTTTCGCACAAAATTCTGTGAAATTAATTTCAAAAGTAGTGTTCTCCTACTCTAGGAATTTGAAAATGTAGGTAAATGATTTATGTGATGTAGATAATTAATTTGGAAAAAAATTTCTAGATAAATTTTATAAATTATTTAGTCTAGGAATTTCTAAGAATAATCATAAGAGAACTAATTTAAAATGAAGCTAGAGATATAAAATTTGATTAAGATTTTCCTGTGAAAAATATAGGTTTTTGTTTTTTAAATTAACTGCTTCTTCTATAAGATTAATAAATTATATCAAATTGTTAAAAGATTTTAAAAACGAACTTGATATTAAAAAACTTCGTTCTAATTATATTAAAAACAAGTGATGAAAAAAACTAAGGGTTTTTAAAAAAGCACACTTTCAAAATTATATAGTGTTTCATACTTAGTATTTTATCGAAATATAATGTTGAAGCATCAATGGTAACGTTTAATTAAGGAAATATATACGTTGGTGACTAAGCTTACTTATAAAACCAATAAATTATTAATTTTTAATAGCCTCTCAATGGGGAAGGTTGCCAAATTTCTCAATGATCTAACCTCACCCATCCATTCCCCCCCACCCATGTTTTTAGATTCTAGAAATTAAATTGTGAAAAAAAATTTATTTAAAACTGAGAGACACTTTCTTCAATTTAAAGAACCGCTTTTAAATTAAAGAAAATCTTTGACTTATGTTGAAATATAATGTTGGGTCTTTAAATTTTGTATATTAATACAAAAAGCAAACTTTCAATTTTAGAGTCCTTATAGCTTCTAAGCGGGGGGCGTAACAAAACAATTTTGTTTTACAACTCCTATTATAGCTTAAACCGTTCAGAAGATATGTGGTACCAAAAAAATTAGCAAAAACTGAGTTTCGCATAACGGTTAATTTTAGTACCATATAGAAACTCTATATATTTTTTATAAAGTCTATAAAAGTAGCTCTCTTATACCGATTGAAAGTATACCCAATAGAACTCTAATTATACTAATTTAAATATAAAGTTTTTTGGAATTTGATTCTAAATTAGTCTCCTTAAAATTTAAATTTTATTTAACTTTAAATTAATCGTCGAAATCTTACAGTTTCACAAATTTCAACCAATAAAATAAAAAATTTGGTTAAAAAGCGACAAGGTTATAGTGTGTAAAGTCTCCCACTTTTTTTCTAAATATCCCATACCAGATTAATGTCTAAACGTTAGTTAATCGATAAACAGAGTTCACATTGCTTGTAATAAATTATTTTCGGTATTAATTTTATTTCGGTAATTCGTATTAGTACCAGGGGTACGCGAATTGCAAAGAAATTGTTTTTAATTTCGTTCCGGAGGATACCAAAAAAATTTTTATCCGAAAAACGAATCCAAATTTAACAAAAAATATAATTTTTTTCGGAACAATTCCGATTCGAAATTGAAGTTTTAGCCCGCGTATCCTTAAACTCAGAAGTCAGGTTGGCTGGATTTCAAACACCTAGTATCGAACATTTAGTACAAACTAAAAGGCAAAAAAAAATTTAGAAAAGCCCTAAAATATGGCGCTAAAGGCCTGTTAGTTTGGAATATCTTAATTTTTTCTGGTTGTATTTAGGTTCTGCTAAAGAACCGATGATTGATTTTTTTATATTATATCGGTGGTTCTGCTACTGGATCGTGAAAAACTGGGACATTTTGGTTTTTTAAAACATTGTAAAAGCTTAGGGAACCTTATTTTTTGATTTTTGAAACTAAATTTCCAAAAAGAAACGTAATAAAAATTTAATTCGGATTCAGTTTCGGAACCATATTTTAAATAGGAGCAATATATTTTTTGTTCCGAAATAACTATCGTTCCGCAACTTTTAATTTTTCTTTCATTTCATCCCGGACCTCAGATTATCTACAATATACACTTATTTACAATATACATTATATAAGAATAAATTTATATAAGAAAATGAAAATATATATACCTATACATACAAAAAAAAATATTAATACAAATATAATATTAATAATAAAATAATCGACTTTAATTAAAATATTCTTAATGATATTTTTGTTTTATTTGTATAAGAAACATTTTAAGACTCTCAGAAGTATTTATAGAAAACTTTAACACTTAATCTTATTAAATACCTGTTAAACATTCCATAAAAAAAAAAAAAAAACAAAACAAAAATAACATAATAATAATTTTAATATTTATTATTTATTAGAAAACTAAATACTTCTCATCAATATTAATTGTAGAACGCATTGATTTTGATTGGTGATATGGGTTATAATAAAAATGTGACAAAAAAAAAAATAAAAACAAAAACGAAAACAAAAATAACAAAATGAAAATTTTCTTTTTTATTTTCCATTTTCAAAATATGCGGGTAGCAATTACAACAACAAAACCTGTCTGATTCCATTCATTTCCATTCTAAAAACAAAATGGTATGGAATTACAAACGAGTTTGTATGAATATTAATGTTTTATAAAGAGAAAAAGAGATAGCAATAACATTTATAAATACAATTTTTAAGAACATTTTCAAAAAATATTTTGGAAAAAAACATAATATGTTCATTATATCACTTTGTCCGGATACAGGCTGTCTGCCTGCCTGTCTGATAATAAAGTAATGAAATTTTATAAATTTTAAAATATTGATAGTGCAAGAATGTCAATTTCATACTCGTAGTATTTTTCTGCTAAGTCAAACCTATTGCGGGTCCACCAGCCTATAACATACACTCTCTTAATTTGAGTTGTTATAACATAAGTTCTACAAAGGTATAACTTCAATCTGAAAACGTCAAACGACAAATGCTATGAAATACTGTATAAATAAATGTTAAAAAAAATACAGGGCTGCCACACTATACTTTAATTTAAAATTATGCGAAACCGTTTAAGGAATTACTTGAAATTTTGATAGTTTTTAGAAATTAGAATGAATCATTCAAGAGACATTTTAGGGTTGCCAGCTGTAAAATGTCAAACACTGAAATTTAGAACTTTTTTATTAAACAACTGAAAATTGAAATGTGCCATTTTGAAAAACCCTTTAATTGTTCCTTCACTTATAATTGTATTCTCATTCGTTTTTTTTCCGAGCATATAAAATTGAGAATGAAATGAAAAAAAATGAGAGCGGTCGGGCGGATGGTTTGAAAAAAAAAAAATAAAATAAAAAAAATAATAACTAAAATAAAATAATGTACACGTCCTGAATTTTTATTGGAAACGTGAGAGATTATCAGTTGATGCTATTGTTTAGTTGTTGGGTACTAATATTAAAAATAAACATACACATATGTATGTACATACAAGCAATTCATAACGAACGATACTGAATTTGAACTGAAACGAAAAAAAAAAAATTGAGCTAAACTCAACCGAACTTCAACAAAGTTTATCAATTTTTTATTTTGTTTTTTTTTTTTTGGTGAATATGTTTGTAATACTGTGTGCATAAATGTGTAATATAAAACATTAAGTTTTTAAAAAACCATATTTTTTGTTAGAAACACCATATAATATATATATATATGTATATATATATATATATACATTTATAATTTATATAAATGTAGATTTTCACCAATACAAATCACAACAACAATATATCATGATAAAATATATTAAAACTTAAAAAAAAAAAAAAAAATAGGATATCAAAAATATTGTTCTGTTGTATATATTGTATTGTGATGGCATATCTGGGACTTTATTCTTTGGAAAATTTTATAAGAACGTATAACGTATCTCTAGTAAATTCAATATAATGAATACCAAACCACATCGTATAGTGATGAAGAAAAAAATAGAGTACACGTACGAAAAAATACACAAAAAAAAAAAAATTAAATATCTATACACATCTCTATATTTAATTCTATAGAGTCTAATGAGTGTATTTGAAGTTTCATGGGTTTTTTTTTTGAATCGTTGTCTTCTAAATTTTATTTTCAAGTTGGCATTTTGTTTTTTTTTTTGTTTTTGTTTTTTTTTTTATATTTTTGTTGTCTATATTGGTGAATGGTGATATGATACTGCTAATGTCTATTCTTCCCATTCAGGATATAAATTTTGAAATGATCTAAAATACTTTATATTATACAATATTTAGGCAATTTTTTCAAAAAAAAAGAATAGAAGTAAATTTAGATGGCTTTTAGAAATTAAATTAGAAAATATTAATGGATTTATTACTATATATATATACATTGTATATATATATTATATTTTTTTTTCAAAAGCGCTTCTATATTATAAGATTTTTTTGCAGGCTGTGCAAAATTCTAGTTTATTAAGCGTAATTCAAGTTAATTTAATAATGTCAACAAATAATAATTTTTAATTATGTTTGTATGTATCTGAGACTCTGAATATATTATGAAAGATGAGAATACTCGTATATTCAAAATTTGTAATTTAATTGTTAGTAATTTCAGAGTCTAGAAGATAATAGAAGATATAATTCATAAATAACATGTTTAAGGGCGAGGAAAGGGGTAATATTTTTATGGGGAAGGTTTTTTAAGGTCGTAATTTGCCATTACGTTTGTGACGCAGAGAAGTAGGGGGGGGGGGGGGGGGGTAGATATAGATTCAAATGTATGCATCGGACCAGAATCGCAAAATAAATCGATTTAGCTATGTATGTCCTTCCGTCTGTCCATCCATCATCACGAAAACTCAAAAACTAAAGGAGCTAGGATTCTGGAATTTTCACAAATTCGTTTTTATGCAATTGCCGTCATCGCTATTTAAATCCAGCCATTTTGATCCACGGGTTCGAGCACCTGCCATTCAACTTCTTTTTTTATATGAGCATTACTCTGTACTTATTAAAGCTGGGTGTCTGAAAATAGTTTAGTGTAATGACCAAAGTTACTGCAAAATTTGGTTGGTCTCCTGTAGTAGGTTCAAGTAGCTGCCGTACAGCTCCGTCTTTTATATGAGCATTGCACTACACTCAATAAAGCTGTATGATTAAAATGTTATCAAAAGTAGTTAATCGGATGATATAATGTTTATAATATGGTCATACGGGTATCCCATCAGAGTTGACACAGCCTACTCTACTACACTCTTTCTCGTTTTTAATAATTTGTAAAATAAGATATCTAGGACATATAATATATATTACAGTTTTATTAAATGTAGAATCTTCACCTTAAAATAATCAATTGAAATTTAGTAACTTTGATATAAGATCATTAATACTTACCTGAGTTTTATTCCATTAACTATTTTTGACTAATCAAATATTCCATATAATTGGTCAATTGCATAAAACTAAGCTTGAACTGAAATTTAATTTTTTTATAAAAATTTACGAGTTCAAGACTGATCTTGAAAGTTTTGAATTCAAGATCAGTTTTATGCATTCGACCCTTTTATATTCAATAATAATTCCTTAAAGTTTTAATTAGTAAAAAAAAAACTCACAAAGTTATCGTGAGTTATCAAAAAAAAAAATTATTATTAACAAACACTCACTTATCCAGAAACTATTATTTGATTAGTGATTAGTGATTGGTGAAATAGGGCTCAGACAATATAAGTTAATATAAGTTTAAGTTTTAATTAGTAAAAAATGCTCACTAAGTTATCGTGAGTTATCCAAAAATAAGTTATAATTTAGATTGGTAACAAACACTCAACACTTATCCATAAATTATTACTTGACAATAAGACCCTGATTCAAATTTTAATTAGTTTAAAAATATTCACTAATTAAAAAAATATAAGTTATAATATTGAAATTTTTATTAGTAAAATACACTTAATTTTCTAAAAAATATAATTGAGTGTTTTATTATTAATCAAAAATTTTATGAGTAATTCTTAAATGTAGTTTGAGTTCAATACAAACTTATTAAAAAAATGGTTATTTGATTATAGAGAAATGATAGTTGACATAATGGGGTTTGGCAATGCAAAATATAAAAATTTTAAAAGCAATGGCTACAGCAAAATAAAATTCGTTAGATTTTGAATTATTTTATAAAATTTGACAAGATGAATATTAAAATTTAATATAATATTATGCACAGTTTGAGTTAAAAAGTTACCAATAAAATATTATTCACTTTTCATTTTTAAAAATGTTATAAACTTAAAAACTTTGAACATTAAATATGTTTAGATTTCCCTGAGTATTATTTTTGAACTTATCGCCTACACACCCTGTTTAAAAATTTTTTTAATCAAAAAAAAAAAAACAAAAAAACAAAAAAAAAAATTTATTTTTGAAAATTAAGTTTTCCATTATAACTAACATAATTTTATTTTACGCTAATATTTTTTTTTCTTATATGGTGTCTTTTCCAAAATATATTTTATACACATACATATATAATAATATATACATATAATAAATTGTTTCTTTATTACTTTTTTTTTTAACTCAATCTTATTTTATTTATTTTTTTTTTTTTTGGAACCTCTCCTACTTATGTTTCATCTAAAGAATCTTAATATTCTACTCTTCAAATACATAAACTCTATATGATGTTGTTTATTTTAGAAATGTGTCCTTTGGGACAAGTTTTTTGTCCTTTTTATCTGGATTTTTTTTTTTTTTTTTGGTTTTATGTTTTGTCTTTGTTTTATCTTGTCAAAAATGGATAGAAAGGAACACAAAAGGCACAACCAACCAACCAACAAAAAAAAACGTACTGTTATTTTCGGCAAAATATACAATTTTTTATACTTTAACTATAATTTATTTAGATATTTTCTTAATAGTAGCGGTTAAAGATGTTTTTGTTTTTTTTTTTCTAAGACAATTTTTCCTAATTTTTCCTTTTTTTTGTTCCCTTTTTTATGTCATTTTAGAAATATGATCATAAGACAAAAAAAAAAAAAAAAACGAAAAAGCCATTATGTACCGTTAGATAATAACAAAATATTTATAGATACGTATGTTTTACAATGTTAATAAATATATAAAGAGTG
>OY720441.1:56228654-56399123 GCA_963082915.1 Dolichopus griseipennis
TTAATTATAATAAACTTTACGCTTTTTGCCAAAGAATTAAATTTTACCTAAAATGAAAGTATTTTATTACAATGATATTTCTTTTATTTAAAATTATTATATCTAATTATGTTGCTTGGTGATTAATTTAGTATTTTTTATTTATTTTTGAATATAAAAAAAATCATAATAACGCATCAAAAATACAAAAAATATTTCATTAGAAGAAAAAGCACTATACATCATAATATTTAATCGGCTTATTTTTTCCCATACAAATATAAACATCCTTTTTTACGACAAACTATTTGACCAATTTTAATGAAACAACAACCAAAAGAAAGGTTTTTTTTGTTTTCATAGGACAATGATATTTTTTTTTTAGAAGATTGCGTTTTTTCAGGTGAAAACCCGTCTTTAAATTAACATAAATTTGAATTTAACGGTCACGCTGTTAAAAGTTAAGGCTTATGACTCTAATATTATGCGCCGACTTTCTGTGTAAAAATAATGCATTTTCGGTTGTATTTGCAGCTCAATCAAATTATATATTATAGGCGCCGACTTATGTATATCTTTCTTTTTTTTGTTTAGTTCAATATTCAATGAACAAGGAGATTTAAATTTTTTAAAATTTTTTTTTTTGTTTTTGTTTTTTCTTTATCTTAAAAAGTGAACGAAAAAAAAGAAGTCTCTTCGAAATGAAAGCAATACATTTAGTTTATACAGTAGTTTCATTTATAACGAACTCGGTGCAATTTTAATTATAATAAACTTTACGCTTTTTGCCAAAGAATTAAATTTTACCTAAAAATGAAAGTATTTTATTACAATGATATTTCTTTTATTTAAAATTATTATATCTAATTATGTTGCTTGGTGATTAATTTAGTATTTTTTATTTATTTTTGAATATAAAAAAAATCATAATAACGCATCAAAAATACAAAAAATATTTCATTAGAAGAAAAAGCACTATACATAGGCTTGAGGCTGACACATCAAATAAAATTTTAGCAAATGAGTTCGAATTGTCCATTCTAGAATCCGCACATTCTACTATGTTCAAGTTTTATACTAATTATTCAAAATTCACAGCATTCTTTTAAAACGACATTCGTTTATTACGACGAATATTTTCCGTCCCATCATGGTTGTTATAACCGAAAAGTACTGTACTTTGTTTTCGTTTGCTTAAAAATTTTTTTTTTTAAATCGTATATTGTTGTTGTTTTTTGTTAAGTTTTTTGTAAAATAAGAAACCGACTTCTGATAAATAATATTTCTTAAGAAAAATGATTTGTTACTTATGGATCAACCAAATTCAGCGTGTACGGCGTTCAGTTTCTGTCAAAAAATTTTGAAATAAGTTGTTATGAAAATAAATTTACATGAAAGCATACGCGAGGTACTCGGAGTTTTAAAATTTAAAAATTGACAAAGCGTAAAAAAATATTGTATTTGTTTTTTCTTATGTTGCTACGATTAAATTTTAAAAATAAAATATTTTAAAATAAAATATTTTTAAAATAATTTTTTTTAAAACATACATAGGTATATTCAAAATAATTGAAAACGAAAAATCTTTCTTAAAAACATAATATGCAATTTAAATGATTTGTTCCTTTGGGCCTAACCAAAATCAACGCTTATGGTGTTTTAAATTAGTAGTTAAGCACATGATATTACGTGAGAATAACTTACTTACCTCGAATTTTTAAAATTTAAACATTGACAAAGCATGCAAAAAAGTTATTGTTTTTTTTTATGTTGTTATTGTTATAAAAATAAAATATTTTAAAATAATATTGTTTTTAAAAATACCTATATTTTTTTAAAAAATACTTTATATATATTCAAAATAATTGAAATACCTATAGTATGTTTGCAGAAACAAAAAATAACATTTCTTAAGAAACATTATGTGTTCTTTACAGATCAACCAGAATAAACGCGTCCGGCATGCAGTTTCTGTCAAAAAATGTTGAAATAAGTAGGTATTTTGTGTACTGTACTTCGGAATTTAAAATTTTAAAATTTGACAAAGCGTATAAAAATATTGTAATTATTTTTTCTGATGTTACTACGATTTAGATTTCAAAATAAAATATTTTAAAATAATATTTTTTTTTTAAAAAAACATACATTCAAAATAATTGAAAATACCTATAAAATGTTCGCGAAAAAAAAACTAAAAAATAATCTTAAACTTAAATAAAAGTTGACGTATAATTTCTATCAAAAAACTTACAAATAAATAGGTACATGAATTTTCATGAGAGCAACCAAAATACGCGTAACGTGATGTACTGTAATCGGGTTTTTAAAATTTACAAATTGACAAATGGTTTTTGGTTTTTCTCATATTTCTAAGATTGTGTTTTAAAAAATATCTTATATTGAAAAAAATTCTAAATATACCTATTATATGAAATTAATAAAATTTTTGTTGTAAATTAAAACATTCAAATAAATATTTTTGTGTGTACTCGCGGTATCAATTTACGGATATATTGGTAGACATATTGACGTACTGCCGTATAAAAGTTGTACGTCGTATGCTTTAATTTATATAAAATAAATATTTAATTATTATCTACTCCTTTCATCAACTATTCTTCAAGAGGTGGTGTGGTGTAGCTGTAAAAAGAGGGGTTCACTCCTATACAAATAGGTATAATATAAAGTAAAGTAAAGAATTCAGAACCATTTTTTTGAACCATAATAATACAGTAGGTAGGTACTAAAAAAAAATTTTTTTGTAAATCGTAAATTGTTGTTGCTTTTTGTTAAGTTTTTTGTAAAATTAAAAACCGAATTCTGAAATATGCAGAAACTTAAAAAAAAAATATAATTTCTTAAGAAAAATGATTTGTTTCTTATGGATCAGCCAAAATCAGCATGTACGGCATTCAGTTTCTGTCACAAAATTTTGAAATAATTAGTTATGTAAAAAAATTTACATGATCGCATACGCGACGTGCTGTACCTCAGAGTTTTAAAATTTAAAATTGACAAATTGTATAAAAATACATATTGTAATTGTTTTTTCTTATGCTGCTGCGATTAAATTTTAAAAATAAAATATTTTAAAATAACATTTTTTTTAAATAATTTAGTTCAAAACATACAAATATTCAAATAAATTGAAAATATCTACAGTACAATATGTTTGCAAAACTAAAAAAATTATCTTTTTCAAAAAAAGTTTTTTGTCCCTTACGTCCAAACCTAAATAAAAGCGTGCAGCGTATAATTTCTGTCAAAAAATTGAGAAATAAATGGGTACATAAATTTACATTAGAGCAGCGAAAATACGCGTAACTCAATGTACTGTTTCTCGAATTTTTAAAATTTATAAATATTGACAAAATGTATAAATATATTATTATTGGTTTTTCTTATATTTCTAATATTATGTTTTAAAAAATAATATTTTTTTACAATAATTTTTATTAAAAAATATCTTATATTCAAAATACCTATAATATGAAATTAAAAATATTTTTTGTAGGTACTAAATTAAAACATTCAAATAAATATTTTTGATACATTAAATATTGTACGCGCGTATCGATTTACCGATAATGGATATGTAGACAGACGTATTGACATACTGCCGTATAAAAATTGTACATCGTATGTTTTGATTTCATTCAAATAATTGAAAAAATTATTTCACACTTTCAACATCGAATAATGTTTTTTTATAATTAAAAAAAATATTTTTAGTTTTACATTGACAAAACGAACGAATTTTATATATCAAAAGTGTATATGAAGATTAGATAGGCGTAGTTTGTAAATGGAACGCTAATTTTTGTTTCAGGAGTGCATAATTGTCAGAATATCATCATATATATATTTGACATTTTAAAACTACCTGTCATTTGAGAAGTTAATTGTATTTAATAGTATTTAAATATTAATAAAGTGAAAAAATTAAGGTTCATTGCTGATATAAATATAAAGAATATTTTTTAAAATGGAATGGGGTAAGTGCTTATTGGTTATCAAATAAAAAATGTGATATAACATAACCTATTCAAGAGAATTTTAATTAAAGCCATCTGCCGGAAATTATTTATCTACTCTGTCATATACTCTTTTACAAGGGCTGAAGTAGCTGGCAATAGTTGAGAGTAGAAAAGAGTTTACTTCTCATAAAGGAATAAAAGCAATAATATTTATTTGTATATTTACTTATGAGTCATGGCTCATGACCATGTATAGAAATATATTTTTGTCAATAAAAAACTTAGGAAATATTAAATAAATAAACTAGACAAAAAGGTATAAAGTAAACTAAGGAATTCAGAATCATTTTTCGCATGTTTTCAGAACTTTAAATAGGCATACATTTGTAGTAAAAATTTACCTATGTAGCTATTAAATTTAAAAATGAAAAAAGGGTAGGAAATATTTATTCTTTGATTTATTGAAAAACTTTTTTTTTGCTATAAATCATAAGATTGAGATTTAAAAAAAGACTTCGGTTAACTTGACTATTATTTGTACTTCTGGCAGCTTCAATATAATATAATACTAAATATTAAACTTATGAATTATGATATGTTAAATTTTGTTGTACTATTATGTATTCATAGAGTTTTTTAATTAGGATACAGAATACGTACGACGCAAGAATTGTTGACAACACTGTTGGCATAATTTTTATTATATATAGTCTAATGTAATTTACACAAAACGAATTTTATATGTTAAAAGAAAAAATAGCTCGAATTTCGAGCACAGGGCGATACTAGTTATTATTATTTATTAATTATTAATTTTACTAAAAGCATAATGGAAATTGTTGAACTTTTTTAAACTTAGTTTAGCATTTTATTGTTCATTTTATGAATACGACCAGCTGTCGTTAAATAAAAAAATAAAATTGTTGAACTTTTAATAATTAATGTAATATATGTGATGTTTGTTATTACATAATTAACTATTTTTCATTTTTAAATGAAATTTGTTTAATATTTTGAAATTACATTTTTTATTAATCTTATTCTTTGTTTAAATTATTACATTTAATTTAATTAAATACTAAATTTTATGGAACACTATTTTTATGAAACAGTCTTTATAATCACATTTTCTCAATAATATTCTACTGTTATTTTTATGGTTAGTCTTAAATATAACCATTTTTAAATTAAACAAGGAAAATTATAGTTGTCCTTGTCAACTTTTTGAAACCCGTGCATACCCGCTATGATATATAAAATTAAATAAACCATTAATTAATTCCCTTATGCTATTACATATATTAAAAAAAAGAGTAAAATAATTAAAAAAAAGCTTGATCCACCACATTGGCTGCTCCCCGAAAATGAAGTTGTAACATTTTGAAACTTCAGATGCTTGTTCTACTATATAACTAACCTTGTGTAATTTGCATCCTCCTAGTGTTATTAGTTTTGAAGAAATTCATATTGGTGCAAAGAAGTTGTATGGCAGGTCCCCGATAATAAAACCGTAACATTTTAAAACTTCCTTGCTTTAATGTTTCTATTTGCACTATTGTTTTCCTTCTTTTTACATGAAAAGTTTGCAGTAAAATTTCCTAATCTATTGATTCTTGATCAGGGGTCCAAAACGAAATATATTGGAACAAAATTCAATTGTTCTTTAACTTTTCGAAGCAATTGTTCGGAACATTTCCGGAGCAAAAAAATTATTATTTTTAAATTTTGTTCTAGGGAGAACGAAAAAAATTTTGATTTGAAGAATGAACTAAAATTTAACAAACATTAACAGTTCAAAATTTTTGAAGTCTATTAGTTGGTGCGAGCTTAAGACTCGAACTTTTTCATCGGCGAATACTCTTTTCAAATTATGTCGGTCCGACTACTAGGTCCCAAGGTTTTCCAAAAAATTAATCGTAAGGAACTTTATTGTCAACGGAACTTAATTTTTGAATTTTGTGATTAAAGTTTCAGAAAGAACGTTATAAAAATTAAATTCGGATAAAGATTCGAAAATCGAAGTATAAAGCAATATGTATTTTGAATCTTTCCGGAATTATTCATTTTTATTCCGTTTCGTTCCGGACCTTTTTTTTTTTTTTTTTTTAGTGTTTTATTTTTCTATTCATTATATTATTTTTTTAACAATTCAAAAACAAAAACTTAAAAAGAATTCTTATATGCTAAAATGTAATTTGTACATGGCTGACCAATATGTCAGCTCTCACAATTTATTTAGAACTATATTAATATAATCTCTTTTGATGTTTTAATATTGATATTTTGATTTTAACATAATATATTTTAGTTTTAATTTAATATTAATATAATTGAATTTATTGGAAAAAATTTTTTTATATAAAAACCAATTTTTTTTATTTATATGTTTTATAAAAACTTAAAACTAAAATAACCTAATACTTATACCTATACCTAAACCTACAATAACCTACGTTACATCTAAATTTTTCCAAAAGTATGGTTTTTTAATTTCTAATTTATTTTTTGCAGGAATATACTTATCATATTTAAACAACTCATTGTCATTAATATTTATTATATTTAAATTTAAAGGTATTTGTTTTATTTTCGCGTTTCTTTTATAGTGGTATAAAATCGGAATATTTTGATTATTTTCAATATAATTATGTTTGTCCAAAAAGACGAATCCTTCTGGAGGCAAAAAACCTGTAACTAGGCAGTTTTTAATGTACTCAAAATCTTCGTACCATGGATGGCAGATTAATGAGTTCTCGCATGATTCACTACTCCTTTGAATATGGTTACGTATGAGACGAATGATATTCGTTCCGGACCTCTGTTCTGATAAGTTAGCTCAGTCTTCAATAAAAAAAACACTTAAAACATATTTGGTTTATTGCATACTTACAGGATTAATCTATAGATTTTTATCCGTTTAATTGTTTTAATTCAACCAAATTCATTTACAGATACTATATTATTAAACACTGAATAGACATTTTATAGCTTTTAATTTTTTTTTAAATTGTATAAATATATATTAATCTATTTATAATTTACTTAAGATAAATTTATTTTACATTAAGTAATTCTTCTTCTTTAATCCAAAATACCCAAAAGTAAAACTTTAATAATTTTATTTATTTTAGTTTTATTGGTTTTCGTTTTTATACCCGTATGACTATATAGTCCAAGGGTATAATAAATTTGCCATTACGTTTGTGACGCAGAGAAGGAGGGGGGGTAGATATAGACTCAAGTGTATGGATCGGATCAGAATCGAAAAATAAATCGATTTAGCTATGTATGTCCGTCCGTCCGTCCGTGTGTCCGTCCGTCCGTCCGTCAGTCCGTCCGTCATCACGATAACTCAAAAAGTAAAGGAGCTAGGATTATGAAATTTTCACAAATTCGTTTTTATGCAAAAAACGGAATCGAGTTTTAAATTCAGCCATTTTGGTCCACGGGTTCGAGTACCTGCCATACAACTTCTAATTTTATATGAGCATTACTCTATACCTATGGAAGCTGCGTGTCTGAAATTTTGCCAAAAGTAGTTTAGTATAATGGCCAAAGTTACTGCAAAATTTGGTTGGTCTACTGCAGAGGGTTCGAGTAGCTGCCATACAACTCCTTCTTTTATATGAGCTTTACACTACACCTGATGAAGTTGGGTGTCTGAAATTTTGCAAAAAATAGTTTAGTGTAATGACCAAAGTTACTGCAAAATTTAGTTGGTCTACTGCTGAGGGTTCGAGTAGCTGCGATACAACTCCTTCTTTTATATGAGGATTACACTTCACCAAATAAAGCTGAATGTTTGAAATTTTGCCAAAAGTAATTAACCGGATGATATAATGTATATGTTACGGTCATACGGGTATCCCAGAGTTGACACAGTCTACTCTACTACACTCTTCCTCGTTTTTATTAATTTTTTATGAATATTATAGTTGCCTTCCGGTTTTTATTTAAATATACTACAAAATAATACAAATAACGAATATTATTAACATTTTTTTATAATATATAAAATATTTTTAAGATAACTATATAATAAACAATTTACAGTTATTCAATATGTTACAGCATTACATTCTATAAGGATAAAGCTATACACCTACATATATTTAAATGATATTTAACTATAATATATTTACGTATAAAAGTTTTTACTGTTATATACGTATACAGTAGACACAACACAATATAGTAGTATTACCCAAATCAATGAGAGTAAAAGAGATAAAAACAAATATTACTGAACAAAATGTCAATTAAATGAATGCCTGTATCTAGGTGTGTATAAAGAAAAATTGGATGACATGAAGTTTACTATTTATTTTTCGTTCGATTTTATTTAAGTACCGTTACTTATATAAAATAACATTTAAATTACTACATACGCATATGAATATGTATATATAGTGTATTCTGAATAGTATTTACTTAAAAATGTTGTTTTTAATGTATATATATAAAATTAAGATATAGGCATGTAAATTGTAATGGTTTATTTTTTTTACTTATATGTGTATTTCTCTACTTTCAATTCGATTTTGGCTGATGATGGAACCATTGATATTTATTATTAAAAACAATAACAATCAGATGATATCGTGTCTATAAAATCATCAGCAGGTATCAGCATTTTCTTGTCAATAGCAATTTAATTTTATATATGGTATAGGTATATAATATATATATATATATATATATATAAAATGATGGTAGATATTATGGTAGTGTTTTTCCCCAATGAATCATTTTATAGATTTAATTTTATTGTTTTTCATTTCTTACGAAAATCCGTTATATTTTTTGGGATAAACTTTTACGTATTTAATATTTTTTGTTTTTTTTTTTTATCCCGTATTGTTGTTTTTTAACTGTTTATTTATTTTGTATTTTATTTATAAATTGTATATTCACAGATATTATTATTCTTAAAAAGTTTAAGTGAGAAAAAGCTTTTTATTGTAACACTGGTGTAATCAGAATTAAAGTGGTGGCAGGCAGTATAACAAAATATTTATTTTGTTTTTGTTTTGTTTTTATTTTTAACCGTTTCTTTTTTTTTTTTTTTTAATGCGATAAAATGTAGTCATCAACTCAAACGAAGATTAAGTTTAGCTTAAGGACAAAAACAAATTCCACTTATGGGTTTTTATTTTCTTCCACTTTTTTGTTTGCTGTCAATGTTGAGTGAAAATCATTTCAACTTGTTGTCATTTTCATTGCTTTTATAGATAACAGTAAAAAAAAAAAAAACAAGAAAGAAAAGCAAAGGATTTTTTTTTTTCGTTTTAACGAATTGAAATTTTGATTTTCATTATTTTTCTATTATCTTATATAGATTTTTATTTTCAATATTCATGTTTTAACATGAGTCTAAAATACATTTTTATATAAGTACATAAGTTTTAAGTTAACATTTTTAACGATTGGATAACGGTTTTTGGTTTTTTTTTTAGATTTAAAAGAGATTGATTTTAATAGCGTGTAATACAACAATATTCTATGATTCGTATCAATGATTTAAAAATAAAGTAACGGTAAAAGATAAAAAATAAAATTATGTAATTTATATTGCGTTTTAAATTGTCCGACCTGTCAACGTGTGGTTAATAGAGAAGTTATTATTTTGTAATATAGTTAAAAAAAAATTATCTAATGTTTTAAACCCATTTTATAAATAAATATTTTATGTTTTTACAAAAAACAAGATTGGTTTGGTCCGTTGTGTACCCTTTAGGGCTTTGTGCATAAGGTAGACAAATTCTAATATATTTTTCAAATCAAAATGGTTTCAAATCTTATACTTTTGGATAAAAATCCAAATTATATGAGTTGTAAAACCATTTATACAGTACAGTACAATAGCACTTTTTCTCTCGCTTTTTCACTCAATTTTAGAAGTAAAGAATACTCACACTGTCACTTACATTGTATAAGGTTATGACATATTCTTTACTTTATCATTTGTTAATTTTATGCGCCATCTATTACTTTACACAAGTAATAAGTTATATTTTTATAACCATCCCCCCAAATTACTACCCCAAAATCTCAAAATCCTTCCATATTCCTATCTCTGTAACCAAACTGTATATTTGTATTAAAAGTTGCTTCATGAAGTTTGAATCGAAAAAGGTGAGGGTTTAGTGTATTAAAGTCGCCCACTACGCGAAGAAACCCCGCCCAGTTTCAATGGGTGGCTTTCAAGCGTTTCATACCCTCGTAACCTTATTTTTTATAATTATATAAAAATGATATAATTATACAATTTTGTTTTATTAGATAAGATCCGCCAGAGTTTTGGGCCTGAAACCTTACACTTGAAATGTTAATGTCTGAACCACGCGTAATTGGTCAAATTTTTCAATTTATATCAAGCAATAAAAATTAAGTTCAAATAGAATAACTTCAATATAGTCTACAAATTCTAAAAATTGCTTATTTAATTCACTGGCATTATCTTACTTAAAAAACCTTTAATATAAGCCAGATATTTAAAATTTGAAAAAATTTTTTGGTTTAATAACAATATAAAGTTTGTTTTGCAATAATATTTCCCTTAAAATCTTCAGCACTTGATAAAAACGTTCAATCCATATTATTGTAGGCATTATATAAAATTATAAACCACCAAACGCCTCCCAGTTTAATAATTAGTAAAGTAATGTTAATTTAAAAACAACCCTAAATATCTGGAAGGCCTTGATTATAATTTTGAACACAATTCAAATACATACAAGTAAAAAATTTTTTTTAAGGAAATCTGTTGTTTACGAATCCTATTTTTAAATACTAATATGTAATATTTTTTTTTTTTTCTTAAAAACATTTTGTTACATCTTTTTCTACTTTAAAAATGGTCTTTTTATTTTTATTTTTATTTTTTTTTTTTTTTTTTTTTATATTATTTGTTATACAATATAATGATTGTGGTAATGTCATAAGTTCGATTTTGATTCGCTTTTATGTTCAGATTTTATTCATTACATATATATATATATATTTTTTTATTTTTTTCCATTAAATATGCTCCAATGCATATACAACATACTTTATATCAAACAAACAAACAAACATACACAACATACATATACAAAAAATTTTTGTAATCAAGGATATAAGTGAATCAAATAAATGGAATTAAGCTTAATATTCTTGTTCAAATTTTTAGTTGAATGATTTCCTTTTTATAATGTTCTTGTTATTTTTTTTTTATTTTTATAATTTTTTTTTTTTTTTGCTATTGTAAATGAACCCCAGTAATACCAAATTTTTATTCAATTTTTCTTTGTTGTTTTTTTTTTTTAATTTAATTTAATAAGATTTTAAAAAAAAAAAATCTTTTTTAATATAAAAGTATAGTATTTATAAGTACAAAATATGCACATGTATTAATTTAGATCCTTAATTTTTTTTTTTAGAAAAAGAATATACATATATTGTATATGTATATATATAAATTGATATCTTTCTAAAATTGCACATCAAAGAAATTGATTAGGAGAGAAGGGAAAATAAACTTTTGTTATTTAAGTGTATTGTTTAATACAATGATAAGTACAATAACTACAAGTATTTGAAATATATTTTAATAATTGCATAAAATATTTATCAAACACATACAAACAGTGTACATTATGTATTATTTATTAACAATTGACATTATTTAGTATGATGAAATTTATGTACATGTACATGTATAAATACACATGACAGACGACAGATCATTATAAATTTTAACTGAGTTGCAAAAATTAAATAATTTCAAGTTAATTCTGAACTATAATTTAAAAATTAAACATGCGAATAACGGTAAACCTTAACTTTTATAATATGGAAAGAAATTTAAGGAAATTATTTTTTTTTTTATTGAAAATTAACGGAAATGAAATCAACTTGAGTTAAAATTACAATTTACTATATTCGGAAATTAATTTTTATGAACTTTAAATAGGAAATGACATAAGGAGGCAAATATTTAAAGTTTGAGATTTTTGTTTAATATATTATGTTATTATACTTCTATATTAAAGATATAAGAGTATAGTTGTGATAATTCCGAAACTACTTATGAACATTTATTACAGGCAAGCGAAAAGTTTTTATATTTTTTTTTTAATTAAACTTCTACGGAGCTCGAACTCACACTTCCTTGGTTGAGGATGTATCTGATTCTACACAACGTAAAAAGAATCCTTGTTACCTAGATCCTTAAAGCATTTTGGGAAATTAAAAAACTTAAAAACTAGAAAAATGGAACATATATATATGTGTATAAATATATAGTTACATCCACACCAACCTCTGTTGATAATATTATACCTACTGTACTAAACTATATTGTACAGGAAAAGGGATTTATCCTACAAGAACGAAAATGTAGGAACCATTTTCCCTAAATTTTTTTTAATAACTAATTAGCTGAACAATAATTTTTTTTTTGCCCAAAATTTTAAAAAATAAATTTAATTAAAAATATTGAGAAATTATCGAAAAACGCTAATAATATAAAATCAACATTTTTCTTTTCTTTTAAGCGTGTTATACTTAAAATTTGATATGTAAAATGTTACGTAAAATCTAAATTGTATTTGGTAACTAAAATTTTTATACTAATTTAAGTAAATTAGTTTAAGTTAAAAATTCAGTTTTTTCCGATAACCTATAATGACGTACTTTTTGAAAATAAAGATTTATTTTGTTTAATTTTTAATTTATTTTTTAACACCACCAAAAAGTTTGAAAAATATTAATTTATACATAAATTTAATTCATTAAAATATATTAATATTTCTTTAATATTAATTTGAATCAGACATTTGCTTAAACCAACTTGTACAAGTGCAACCATCTAAAGATATTTACTTATAATTTTCAATTTTTTTATACTTGGTATGCATATGGTATTTTTTTTAAAACTTACGTTAAAATCTGATATTGTTTAAAAAATTTTAAGTTAGATTGAATTGAAAATTGCGATTGAGTTCAAAATTACATTGGATACGAAATACCATTTCTGAAAATCCCTATCCCAAAATCCCAAATTTTAAACTCTAAAAGTTTTAAACTTAAACGCATTACAAAATCTGAAACCACAAAATCCCAAAATGCATAATCTGATTCGGTTTAAGTTATTGGGTTTTATTATATTTGGGTTTTATTATTTTGGAATTTTTGAAAACATTTGGAATTTGAAGCATTTAGATTATTTTCTTTGATTGTAAGGGTGATCGTTTTAATTGAAGTTCTTTTGTTTAATATTGATATTTAAAATTGAAAAAAGGAAAAGTTTTATTTGTTTTAAAATCCTAATATTATATCGAACCGATAGCTCAGTGGTAAAGTGGCGGCTTTTCAAGTATATTATATATATCAAGGCTTTTCATAGTGTATATTACAATAATTTAATAATAAGTTCAAATGGGAAAAGGATTAATATTATCAGGCAATATTTACTATTGTCTGGTACTACAAATAAATAATTACTAATATTATTTTTATTTTAGAAACTTAGCGAATTCAGGTCTGGTTGGAATTATTAATTTGCCACGTTAAAAGTTTCTAATTTTGAAATTTTTTTGATTTTGTTAATCTTGATATGTGATGAGATATGCAACTTCAAAAATAATTGCTAATCTGCAAATGTAACCATTCCATTATTCTTCAATATTGTAGTAACGCTTTAATACAAAAATAAATTAGTCCAAGTTTCTTCCGTATATTTAACATAGTGGAAAGCCCATTAAAGATTCTAACTTAAAAAAAAAAACAGTATTTTCTTGAGTTAAACCACTATGGTTTGTACAGTCACTCATGCAACACGTTTCTTCGCAATAATCTAAAAATAATAATATTAAAAAAGATGAATAAATGTGGGTAAGCAAAAATAATCTTTATATTCATGTCTTAAAAAATTAAAATATGAAAAATAAACCAAAAAAAAAAAAAAGGGTTTAAAAAAATAAAATAAAATTTAACGACATATTTACTATTGTGATCTTTATTTGAACACAATTTTTATACCTATCCGATTCCAATAAAAAGGATCAACAATAAATCCTAGATATTAGAATTATATTATCGAATGAAATGAGTATAAAATTATACCAAAAATGTACAAACCATATTTTTATAGGATTTCTGTTTTTTATAATTCAACAATTTTATTCTATTTTAAAAAAAAAAATTTTTGGAAAATTCGTTTTTATATTTAAATCTAAAAAAATATTAATAATAAAAATATAAAAAAAAAAAAATAAAATGAAGGCAAAATATTACAAAAAAATTATTCGAAAGGAAAAGATTCTATAAAATATAAATATTCACAAAAGATAAAGATAAACTAATTTAAAGACATTTTTATTTCAAATTTTTTTTTTTTCTAGATTTAAAATAAAATGAGCGTGTAAAATAAAAAATAAAAAAATAAACAAAACATAATAAAAAGGATAATATGTAAAAGAAAATCCTTTCTAACATTTTTAATTTTTGTTTTCTTATAATTTTTTTTTATTTTCTTATTTCAGTTATTTTTTTAATATTTTATTATTTTTTTTTTTTTTACCAATCATCCCATATCCCTATTTTTCTTTTTTATATTAAAATCTATAACAAAACACATATCTAAATATTAAATGATCTTTTACTGTTATGTTTTATTTTTACTTCAAATTTTCATTTGGCCAAAAAATCTTAAGATACATTTTTTTTCCAAATTGGTTTTAATGTGAAAGAAAATGATGAACACAAATATGGAAAACACATACAAAATAAAAAAAAAAAAAAAAAAAAACGGTATTCAATATGTTTTGTTGGTGCCGTGAAATAACGCCATACGAAATAAAGCCACATCGCACATTTTTTCGCGTATGGTTTTTTTTCGCATATAATTTGGAAAAAAATGTATCTTAAGATTTTTGGCCATATGACTTTATTTCCTTTTTAAAAATGTATTTTTTTTTGTGAAAATAACAGCAATTTAATTTTCCAAACAAAAATAATCTATATATATAAAAGCGAAAGTTTGTTTATTTGTTTGTTTGGTTGCTTGTATGTAACAAGTTGGCTCCTAAACTGCCCAGCCGATTTTCATGAAAATTTGTATATAGAGGTTTTTGGGTACGGAAAGAAATCGTGGCCCAAAAATTTTGCTCTGACGGACCGCCAAGTTGGGGCTGTGGTACAAGTATTTAAACTTCTTTGTTCTAAAATGAAAACGGTTTGACCGATTGACTTCAAATTTTGTATACGTCATGGTCTTTGAGAATTGAGTTGACACTATTAACAGTTTTGAAATATGTTAACCCATGTCGGGCCGACGGGTGGTCAAAAAAAATTTTGGGTCCAAATTTTGTCCGATTTTCCGAAATTCTGCTTTGGCTGAAGAGAAAGCCCTAAAAAAAAATTTTGTTGAGTTCCATTAACCCATTGCGGCCCGACAGCTTTTTATAGGTTTTTTCAATACTTGACTCTAAATTCGAAACGGTTTGACCGATTGACTTCAAATTTTGTATACGTGATGCTCCTTGAAAATTGAGTTGACACAATTAACAGTTTTGGAATTTGTTAACCCATGTCGGGCCGACGGGTGGTCAAAAAAAATTTTGGGTCCAAATTTTGTCCGATTTTATAAAATTCTGCTTTGGCTTAAAAGAAAGCCCTAAAAAAGTTTTGTTGAGTTGCATTAACCCTTTGCGGCCCAACAGCTTTTTATAGGTTTTTTCAATACTTTACTCTAAATTAGAAACGATTTGACCGATTTTTTTATGTGTGAAGCAACTTGAAAATGGAGTTGAGTCTGTTAATAGTCGGTCCTACGTTTGGTCAAAAAAAATGTTTTGGAAGTAAATTACGTCAAATTTTGGAAAGTAGTTTGTACTGCTTTGAATTACAGAAAGTTTCAAAAATTACTAGAATAATCCTAGAAAATCGTTTTAAAAGATTGCTTTCATACATTTTAAAATTTACATGTGATAACCGTGTGTAATTTTTGTGTTAACTTTTTGCAGTAACATCAACTTCAATTAAACTTTCATTGAGAGGCGCAGCAACGCGCACCGGGTATTAGCTAGTTATAAATAAAAATTCCAAAAGAAATTAAAATTCTAAAAAATCATTTTTTAAAGTTTAATATAGGTATACATTTTCTGGAAAAAGCGGCAATCCTGATTTTGAATCCAACTCCAAAAACCCTCCTAATTAAGAATCTGACATATCCACATATACAGAATCTCAGATTTCACGTATATATAAATATTCTGTAAAAAGCAACTTGCACTATTTTAATCACTTTGTTATTGAAATAGTTAGGAAGGAGTTTTAGAATTGGATTCAAAATAAATGTTATACGCTTTTTCCAGAATATTTTTATACCCGTATGACTATATAGCCAAAGGGTATAATAAATTTGCCATTA
Organism: Dolichopus griseipennis; assembly: GCA_963082915.1. Classification (NCBI taxonomy): domain Eukaryota; kingdom Metazoa; phylum Arthropoda; class Insecta; order Diptera; family Dolichopodidae; genus Dolichopus; species Dolichopus griseipennis. The sequence goes on from OY720441.1 coordinate 56,245,026, forward strand.
CGTTTGTGACGCAGAGAAGGAGGGGAGGTAGATATAGACTCAAGTGTATGGATCGGATCAGAATCGAAAAATAAATCGATTTAGCTATGTATGTCCGTCCGTCCGTCCGTCCGTCCGTCCGTTCGTCCGTCAGCCCGTCCGTCCGTCCGTCCGTCATCACGATAACTCAAAAAGTAAAGGAGCTAGGATTATGAAATGTTCACAAATTAGTTTTTATGCAAAAAACGGAAGCGCTATTTAAATCCAGCCATTTTGGTCCACGGGTTCGAGTACCTGCCATACAACTTCTTTTTATATATGAGTATCTCTCTGTACATATTGCAGCTGCGTGTCTGTTTGCCAAAATTAGTTTAGTTATATGGCCAAAGTTTCTGCAAAATTTGGTTGGTCTACTACAGAGGGTTCGAGTAGCTGCCATACAACTCCTTCTTTTATATGAGCTTTACACTACACCTGATGAAGCTGGGTGTCTGGAATTTTGCAAAAAATAGTTCAGTGTAATGGCCAAAGTTACTGCAAAGTTTGGTTTGTCTACTGCTGAGGGTTCGAGTAGCTGCCATACAACTCCTTTTATATGAGGATTACACTACAGCAAATAAAGGTGGGTGTCTGAAATTTTGCCAACAATAGTTTAGTATAATGGCCAAAGTTACTGTAAAATTTGGTTGGCCTACTGCAAAGGGTTCGAGTAGCTGCCATACAACTCCTTCTTTTTTATTTACATTACTCTGCACCTAATAAAGCTGAATATTTTAAATTTTGCCAAAAGTAAATAAGCTCATTATATAATGTATATGTTACGGTCATGCGGGTATCCCAGAGTTGACACAGTCTACTCTACCACACTCTTCCTCGTTACATATGTATATGTGACATTCTGAATTAAGAGGGATTTAGAGTGGGTTTCAAAATTGGGATTGCTCCCTTTTACGGAATATTTATTACATGTGCGTGTGTGAGATACTGATTGGTATTATTTTTGGGATAAAATCTAGCTTCAATAATTCAGTAAGCCGGCGGTAATTCAGACAGCCTTCGTAATAAAAATATAATATTTTTTAACATATTTTATTTCAGTTTGTTAAAAAAATTATAAACTTGCTAATTACACTAATTTGTCAATTTCTTTTTTTTTTTTTTCACTTTCTTTACTATAAAACTAGAATGTGTATAAATTTTACTATATGGTTTTATTTTGCATTTGAATTGGAAATAAAGCTATACGCGACAAAATATGCGATATGGCTTTTTATTTCTCATTCAATATCGAAATAAAGCCATAATGACTTTATTTCGTATGGCGTTATTTCACGGCACCGTTTTGTTAAAAGAAAATGTTTTATTCTAGTTTTTTTTTTTATTATATTGAAGATGACGTAAAGAAAAAAACAACAACAACAAAAACTAAAATAAAATAATAAAAAAAATAAGACCAGCCATTTAAAATATAAAATCGTATCCTTTATTTTCAATACATCAACAGAAATAATAATAATAAAAAAATACAAAATACAATCGAAAAAATGTTTAAAGTGAAAAAAAAGAATCCTTTGGAACAAATACCAACAAATACCAGCGTACCTTACTCAATATAATGTTTTTACTGTTAATTCTGTTCTGTTTTTTTTTTTAATAGAAATATTAAAACCACCAAACAATAATATCAAGCAACAGTAACAATATATTGATACTTAAGAATTTATAAAAGGCCCAGCAAAATACTAAAAATGTACAGAAATTCAGACCAAAGAAAAACCAAAGAAAAGTAAAAAGTACACACTCACACGTAACACACAGTAAAGGAATATAAAATGGAAGCGTTAGTAAAAGGAAAACGATAATAGTCAGAAACAGCATTTAAATTGTAAAAAAATAAAAGGATTCGAACAAATGCCTTGCATATATTGTAATATGTAATAACACATCCTTTTTATATTTCAAATATTGTTACATTCAATCCAATAACAACAACACCAACAACAACAACAACAATAACAACATCTCAGTTATAAAAGAAAATAAAAAAAATAAAACAAAATATTTTACAAAAATTATCCTTTTTTTTTCCTCTTTTGTATCATACTTATTGCATATACCGTTATTCTTTCGTTATTTCTTGCACATACACAACACATTACATGTTCAGACAAACAAATATAATTGAATTGAATTTGAAAAAAAAAAGCAAAATAAAAATTACTTATCTATAAAAAAAAATAAAAGAAAAAAGCTGTACTATAATATGTATATATCGACCACATGGTGCTACCGATCAAATGTGCCGGAAATGACTAAATTGAAATCAACACCTCCTCCCTGTGTTAAAAAAAAAATAATAAAAAAAATTTCAGAATAGAATAGAATTAAAAGGAAAGTAAAAATAAAAAAAAAAAGAGATAATAATAATAAAATGTATATATATATATATATGTGTATATAAAAAAAAAAAGAAAGAAATTCTATTCAATTTTTTGAATAAATAAATTTATGAATTTGAAGGAAGAAAACTAAAAATTTCTACTGATTTTATTTATTTTTTTTTTTTTACTTTGTATGCTTCCTTCCTTTTTTTATTTATGTGTTGTTATCCTAAAGGGAAAGAATAAAAAATAAAAATAAAATATATATATATATATATACATAAAAAGGAAGATGAAAATTTAGTTCGAACATTGATCAAATAATTTCCAAAGCCGGCTGTTTGGTGTCTCTTCTAAGATACATTTTTAAACAGTCATATGCACAACAGTATATCAATGCAATAATATACACATTGTACAGTTATGGTATTATTAGTGGATGCAACTAATTATAGTAAAATTAAATTCTGAAACTGAATCGAAATAATCAGTTTTTAAAATAAGGAATTATCATTTAAAATATTATCAATATATAAGTCTATAGAGGCCTCGATAGTTTATTGGGTAAGTAATTTGGCTCATTATCCAAGGGAACGCATGTTTAATTCCTGTATAGGCAATAAATGTTTATTTTAGAAAAAAGTTTATTTTACAAAATCTCCTTGGTTACCAAATATAATTTAAAATATAAAATATAACAGAAAAAAAATAAAAAATATTTGTACATACGCATGGCTTAATTAATAGCACAGCATATGCTATCCCTCATAAAAAAAAACATTAGTCTGAAAACTAAAACAAAACTTGTTTTCAAGTATTTATTTAATATTTAAAAAAGTCACTTAGTTCTAAGACACTTTGAAATGCATCAATTTTAGTAAATTGCTATACATGTAATAATTTTTGTTGTTCAAACCTGACTATGTACAGGTTACGATAAGTATTACAACATTTTTTTTATAAAACACAATATTGTTATAATTTCAATTATTACCTGCATTACTTTAAAACCAAAATAGGCCATAGCAAACAAATTGTAAGATTTTGAAAAATTATATTTATAAATTTATTAAAACTTAATAAAATATTGCATTTTTTGTTGCATGGATAGGTAGATGAAAAACAGCAAAAGTCAGTCATTGTAACTGCGCCAGTCTTGAAGATAAGAACTTTAAGCAACGTAAAGAAATTACTTTTTCAAATAAATTTTTAGAAATAAAACTTTATAGAAAAAAACTTCAAATTTTATTTTGAGGTTAGGAATTTGTAAAGCAAGATTAGGAAACTGAAATTGAGATTCATCTATTATGTAGAATCTAGCTCTGCATATTTCCGAATTCATTTATGTCAATAGTATAGCATATGGTGTCGCTTTACAATTAAAACTGACCATTTGAAAAAACATAGTTTTTTATAAAACGTCTTCAAAATTTTTGCAATTGTAAAAAATGTATGGCTTTGCAAAAAGTCAATTATGGAATTTAGGGTTTCCCCCCGTTTTCAACAAAGATTTCTTAAATTTATTTTTTATTATTAAACTAGCTGTGCCCGGTCCGCGTTTCTGGCCCCCGTCCGTGTTGCTGGTCCCGGTCCATGTTTCCATAGAGTCAAAGCAAAAGCTCAAATGACTGGAGATTAATTTTAAATAAAGGAAAAAATTCTTTGAAATCTCTCAAACAAATAAAAAATAGGTTTTTTTGTTGTTGTTTACAGAATTTTTTTTTTTTTAAATAATGATTTTATAATAACAGTGATTTTTGGTGATAAATCATAATGTCTTGTATATATATATATATATATATATATATATATAAATATATAATATATATGTATTTATTTATGACTACCTATGAATTCGCCAAGATTTTTTCAATGATATCCCACATGATCATATAGGTACAGCAAATTTTATATGAAGGGCTTTAAACGCTTTCTGGACCCAAGTGGGGCGTCCTGGAACCTTGGTCCCAAACAAAAGTTGTTAAGCTCGGCAAGACCTTTTCAATGATACCCTACATGATCATATACAGCTGATTTTATATCACGGCCTTTAAACGCTTTCTAGGCCCAATAGGGGCGTCCTGGAGGAATTTTCTTAATTTTTCTTTCCGTAAGAACCTTCTACAAAGTATTAGAAAACTAAAAAAAAATGCTTGAATAAAATCGGTAAAGTCGCTCTCAAGTTATGCCGTGACCAACAGAAATAGCGATTCATTTTTATATATATAGATATTAAACTATCTTTTTGAATTTGGCATATTTAACAAAAAATAAATGCTGTAAAGCGACATATTTTCATTACATATTTTTTTTACCACAACTGTAAATTTGTACATGATATTCGATTACTATATTATTAGAAAGTGAAGCAAATACAAAATATAAAAATATTGTAAAATATATATTATTGTGAAAAGTATGTAAAAAAAAAAAGGGTTGAATATGGGTTTGAGATTTTTTTTTTTATTTTGTATTTTAAAGGCATAAAAGACATCTTATTATGCAAATAATATGGATGTGTCGTTTTTTATTTTTTATTTGTGTTTTTTTTTCACAAAAAAAAAAAAAAAAAAAAATGTGTTAAATCATTTTCAAGTTGGGTTCCCATTTAGATTTTCCTTTATTGGGGAATAGTTTAAGTGGTAAAAATGTCATCATTTTTTATTTGTTCTTTTTTATTTTTTTATTGTTGTTTTTCTCATTTTGTTTGTTTGTTTGTTTATTTGAAATTATGTTTAAAAGTTGAAACGTTTGCATAAAATAAACAGGATATACAAATTTGGAATACTGATTTTTGGGTTTTCAATGTTATTTTTTTTTTTTTTTTTGGGTTTGGTGGAAAATGCAAATATATTTTCCATTTAAAATAACAAAAAAAAAAAAAAACAACAATACAAAAATATTATTTTAAAGTATTTGTTAATGGTATTAAAAATAAAGTTATGTTAATATTTGATAATTTTTAATAGTTTGTTCAAATACTTGAATATTTTATTTATTAAAATTGATTTTTTATTTCAAAACAATTTTTTTGTGTTGTAGTTTTCAAAGTATATATATATATATTTATATATATATATATATTTAAATGGAATTTTAAAATTTTCCTTAAAAATATATCATATAATATGCTAATTGATTGTCACATATGGAATAAAATTTTATCAAATATGTATATTATAAAAAATTATTCTGTAAATAAGAGTCTGTATAATGGTTTGAGGGGATTGAAGAGAAATCAGAAAATGATAAATAATAATAATAATACATAATATAGATTTTTATATTTTAATAGTTTTTTTTAAAAGCATGAAATTTGTGATAAAGCTATCAAATCAATTCCATTCTGTTTGGTTTTTTTAAAGAAATGGTGATCTAACACCTGGGCTCCATTTTATAAAATTTTACAGGCAAAATGTTGACAGTATAATAACAATTGTTTGAATTTATTTATTTTTTGGAAGACGAACTTTATTTATATTGTAGATTTTACAACTTTTTTTCATGTAAATGATCGGATTTTATGAAATACAACACTGGTCAGATTCTCAAATTTTGGTCCTCATGTTAAAAATTTTAAACATACCGAGTAGCATTTATTTAAAGATGAAAAGTGTCCATTGAGATACTGCTATTTTATTTAAGGCAAATTAAATTTTTATTTAATTGCCCTCACGAAAATATTAATCTATTGGTGACTTTTAAATATTTAGTTTATTAATATATAACTTTTATGCTCAGACTTAAAATAAAACTAGATAATTTAAAATATTGTAAGGAAATCTATTTTTCAAGCACATTAATTGTATGGGTTGGGGTCTGATCTCGGTTTAGTAATTACCTTTCAAAAAAATCTCAGTTGTTGAAAATTCTATTTTAGAAAATCTTTTTTTTTTTATATTCTGGATTAAGCTGATAATTCTGATTTTGTATCGAACTTATAAATCTTTAAAAATTAATTTTTATGATAAAGTGAGGTTTTTAAATAAAAAACAAAATTTTCTGATATAAAATTTTTAAGCGAAGCAATATTTCATTGACATTTTATAAAAGCGAGATTTTAAAAAATGGATTTACTAAACCATAAATATCTAAACCGTGAAACGAACCCTAATTGTATGCATTTAATTTATCAATTTATATATTTTAAGTAGTAGATAATCCGTATACCTATACTCACAAAATATTAGCGTTCATTCATATGTAGCACATTAGAGGACTTAATTTTTAGGCGGCCTAAGTAACTTCTGTTTAATTATATTTGATTGCGTAGAAACCAATTTATAAAATTTTGTAAGTACAAAACAATTTAATTCAAATACTTTTTACATATAAAATATTTTTCAAGAAATTTTAAGTATTTATTTTAATTTTAGTAAAATATAAATTACTTTGTAAAATATTAATATTCTAAAGCTGAGCTCTTGAAAAAATTAATATTTTTCCAAAGGCTTTAAAGAAAAAATCTAAAACTATTTTTATCAAAGCTGGTCCACAGTTATAACCTGTCTCATTCAGAAGCACCTTCATACATACTTGAACTTTTTAATATTTTTATCAAGTCGTATACAGAAATTGATAAGCTAGTATGGTTTTACATATATTTATTATTTTCCTTTTTGTAAAAATCCCGGGTGAGATTTCACACCAAAACAATCTCCCTCTGTACCCAAAATAATTATATAAACACCCAACTTGCTTCCGAGGGATAATGTCTATCAAGAGCTGAATGGGAAACCCCGAATGTATAAGCTGGGTTCTTTCTTGAATTTTTCTAAATCATAATTAGTGGAAAACATATATGCGGGTAATTTGATCCACAATTTGGAGGTGCATAAAAAAGAATTCCAATATTTCAGAGTTGTTGCTTGAAAAACTTCTACAGTAATTGAATTAAATTAGGTTTCTAGTTAATCTTCGAACTATGCTGTCAAAAGGGTATACTAAATTTGCCATTACGTTAGACTCAATATAGACTCAAGTGTATGGATCGGATCATAATAGAAAAATAAATCTATTTAGCAATGCATATCCATCCGTCTTTCCGTCCGTCTTTCCGTCCGTCCGCAAGATAACCCAAAAAATAAAGAAGCTATAGGACTTTGAAATTTTCACAAATTCGTTTTTATGCAATAGCCATCATCGCTATTTAAATCCAGCTGGGTGTCTGAAATTTTGCCAAAAATAGTTTAGGGTAGTGGTCAAAGTTACTGCAAAATTTGGTTGGTCTACAGCAGAGGGTTCGAGTAGCTGCCATACAACTCCTTCTTTTATATGATTACACTACACTAATAAAGCTGTATGTTTGAAATTTTGCCAAAAGTAATGAACCGGATGATATCATGTTCATATTACTGTCATACGTGTACATCAGAGTTGACATAGTCTACTCTGCTACACTCTTCCTCGTTTTTTTATAAAATACAGTATTTTAGAATTGTACAATATATTTAAGGAAATAATTACATTTCGTTGACTTGTAATGATCATAACATAGGCCCAAGATTGCTAAGAGTTCAATTGAAAAATCAATACATCAAAACCATTATTTAAAGGTTTAATAAAATTAACATACATAGAGTAAAACGCAATATACTTTACTAGAAAGTTTAAAATATGAATACAAATGGAGAAATAAGCTAATTTATTAGGTACTTTAAAAGTTAAATAAACTCTCATATAACTTCCATTATATAAAGCAAATTCCATGTTGCAAAACACAATAATAATAATATTGAAATAATATTTGTATAACATTCTATGAGTATAATTTACAGCATTACCTATATTATCAACATTATACATAAACTTATGTATAATTAACATTGCATAAATTGCCTACAAATTAATTAATTCTGACCTATAAACGAATTCTGAAGAAGAATAAAAACGAAAACTTATAAGAACGAATGAAACCTACATTTCATTAAATATACCGTACTCATGAAATGAAAAAAATCATGAAAAATTAAAGGTTAATTAATAAGGGCATTTTAGAAAAAGAGGCAATGAAAGGAAAAGTCTAATAATTATTTGACATTAACAAGAAATTACACTATAATTGAATTTAGTGTCGCCTTAAGGTTAAGAATTATATCATTCTTTATTTTTCTGCACTCGTTGTATTTTAATATAAAATATTTATACATTAAATACATTTAAGTTACATTGAAATACGATATTAAAATAAGATTATGAAAAATTTTAATTAAATTAATTAAAGAGTTTTTTAAGGTCTTTTTTAAATTCATTATTCAGGAGAGGATTGTTAGGTAAGCTCTTAAGTTCTAAAAAATTCTTGTTTGATTAGAAATTGAGCATTGTTGATAAGAAAGAAGCTTATTAAAACCTTTAATATTAATGAATTAAAGTACTTATATAAGATCATGTAAAGATGATTGAAATTATTTTTACTCAGATGGTTTAACCTTAAAAAAAATTAAAAAAATCTAAGCCTCCTTGATAATAAATAACATTTGAGATCAACTGACTTAATTACATGTCTCCTTAGCTAGCAGAATATTTTGATGTACTTTAAAACATTTTACATGCCAGTATATTGACCACGAAGTGGGGAAGTGATCTTAAGTCTCAGGTAAAAAGTTTCTTCTCAGATTGTTGGTTCTATAAATGAAAATTGAAACTATTCTAAATAGTTGCACGAAGATTTATTGCCGAATCTACAACGTAGAAGTCGGCTACAAATAAATAAAAGTTTCTTTCTTAAATTTTTTTAATTTTATGTCATTGGTTCAACATAAAAGTTTTGTTAATGTTCATAAAAAATTCTAAATTATTGACCTACTATAACCAACTATATATTAATTACAATTAATTACTTACTACTATATTTTTTACTTTTTTTTCTACGAGAATAAAATATCAAAAATTACCAGGAAGGTGGTTGGGTTTCCACTAGATTGTTTTGAACTTTCTCCAACCAAATCGCGCTCGTTTTTTAAACAAAATTTTTTACTAGGCCTCTAATTAAAAATCTTTAGTTTGATTCTCTGCAATAGGGAAGGCATTAAGGAAGAAAGTTAGTAAATCGAGATAATAAAGATGACATGTAAGAGCCTTAGATTTTCAAAAGACACAATTCTATTAATAATTTTGTATTTGAGTTGTATCGTATTCTATATCTGTGATTTATGTTATTTAATTAAATTATTTGTTTATATTTTGGATTTATATTAACTAGATTGATATAGATAATTGAAATTGTAATTAAAGATTATTGAAGAAAAAATGAGTAAGATCGAGAACCAGTTAAAAGTTTTTTCTAATTCACTGGGACTTGAGCCCCGGCTTTTCGCTTGAAAGTTCGGCACTCTTACCACTGTGCCATTCAACCGTTTATTCTAATATTAACTGTAAATAAAATAATAAAATTAAATTTTATATTCGGAAATTTGACTATAAAAGAAACTATCTTTTGATTACTTTACGTCAACCTTTGTTAATAATAATTCTATATTAATAATTATGATCTTTTGCATCTAATTTAAATTTTAATCTATTTAAAAAAATTAATAAAAGCAAGTTAATTATATTTTGAAAATTAAAACAAAAAAAAAATATTCCCTACATCTCATTACATAAATTCTATAATTTATTTTAAATTTATATCAAAAGATAAAAACTAAGTTCCGTCTTCATCAACTATTAGTATTATGGGATACAAAAAGTTAATTTCATCCCATAAATTTCATTAATTCTCATATTTAAATGGTCAATTAACATTAAAAAATTTCCTATATTGCCTATATAATATCTATATATATGTTATATGTTATGTAATATCTAAGGAAAGTTATCTATACATATTAATATGTAATTAAATATTCATAAAATAAATATATACTTTTAAATTCTAAGTTCTAGTTATAGAATCTTTTACCTTACATAAATTTTGCACTATTTCTGCCCTATATTATACTTTCGATTAAATCACTTCCTATTTCTTTTCTGGTTTTTTTTTTATGAGCGGCAAGCATAGATATTTTATGTTTGTATATTTACAGTTTTTAGAACATTTGAAAACTTTTGAAAAAAGGTGGCTACATAGTTTCACTCTGCCCGTTCGTCCGTATTTTAACAAAACAAAGTTACACCAATTTAAATGGAAGGACGACTCTAACTCTAATACCCTACCTTTTACGGAGCTATAGCCCCCAAAGTCGGAAAAAGCCCTATATTTAAAATGTTTTAACAAGAGTTCTATGTATGCGGTTACCATATGCGGTTATGTATGCGGTTACTAAAATTTACCGTTATCCGAAATTCAATTTTTTGCAAAATTTTTGATCTCTCACATCTTTCGAACGGCTTAAGATAGAAACATCAATATATGTATATATGTATATAGGAAGGAGTTAAATCCTTAGAAATTTGTAGAAGCTTAATGTTGAGGAACCGTAAGGCCTCAAAAATTGAAATTTTTCTATTTTTAAACACCTGTAACTTTTAACCAAAATTTTTTAGTAATACACAAAATTTAAAGCTCCAAGATTATGTTTCAACATATGTTAAAGGTCTTAAAATTGAAGAAAGGGTCTCCTGGGCTTAAAATCAGTAATTTAGTCACCAGAATAGGATTTTATTAAAAGTATGGATTCATTTATTATTCATAGTTCATAATGAATTGATTAAATAACTAATTTATAGTACCTATTTTATTCTAGACTCAGTATAAAGAATTACGTCATTTTGAAAAGGTACTTTTTTCAAAACCCTTGACTTTTTCCATAACTAGCTTTTTTTTTGTGCATAATTTTAATTCTAGAATTTTTAATTATGCTTCAAAACCTGATCTTAAAGAAATAATTCTTAATATTTTAAATTAACATAATATTTATTTTAAAACGCTAATAAAAAAAAAAGTTTTTTAAGTTGGAAGCTCACCGGAATGCCGGTCAATTAGCATTTTTTATATTCTTCTTCTTCGTCTGCTTCTTCTCACTTTTTTTTTTTTAATTATTTTACCTTAATTTATCTATTTTAGATTTAGTTTAGTAGTAATCTTACGCATTGCCTTGAACCAATCTAAATCTTAAAATTTTTAAATGAATCAATTAATTTAATTTCATATATAATTTTAAATAAAATACTATCTAATGTTAACGTATCTTAAGATATTAGCGTAGATCACAACCTGTTTTTTAACAAACAATAAAGAAATCATAAAAATTTACACACTTTGTATATTTTTATGATTTTAAACGAAAGTTTAGGTTTTTTTTTTCTTTATTTTACAAATCATCTAGATTATAATTATAAAAAAACAAGTAAAGAAACAGTCAGTCGGTGCAACCGACTTAGAAATACCCTACACCTATTTGGTTCAAATTTAAGGACATATCCATAAGTCATTTTAACACCATAGAAGCTGTTATTAATTTGATCGTAAGTCATAGCTAACCAAATTAACTGTATAATACTAAAAACATTTTCTAATTACCCTATCTATTAAAAAATACTACAAATTCTTACTAATTAATCTATTTTAAAATATTAAAAAACAATTATTCCAATTCAATTACAAAATGAAAAAATTCTAATTATTAAATTTTGTGATAAAAAGATAATCAAAGCATAATATATTTAATAATCCAAATTTTTAAAAATTGCTATTATTTTAAATGGTTAGTTTATATACCTAATAGAAAAGCTTATAAACGCAAAATATGCAATAAATAGTATTTCTAAAATACAATTACAAATTTAGACCTTTTCATATAATTCATTTAAATATAAAAATAAATTTTACATAAATGCAGCAAGTACCTTTGAACATAGCTGAACCACTACAATTAAGTCTAGATTTCGGAGACACATAGGACATAGGAAATATATTCTTTGGCTTCGAAATTAAACTCGACCACAACCAATTCCCATGGTACTTTCATTACTAGTAACCTACTGTTAAATTTCATCAAAATACCGGCATTATTTTTTGAGTTATGGTGTTTTTAAGATATATGTTTGTTAGTCCTTGAACTTTTCAAGGGTTCCTGAACCCGAAATTATGGTACGATTTCGCCCATATGCAGTCCCGTCATACTTTCAATACTAGTTAACCCTTGTACACAATTGGAACGCTCTATCTTAATTTTAAGTTACTAGTTTTATTAATTTCGATGATAAGCTTTTACACATTGGGGTGTCTAAGAGAGGTTCTGAACCACCACTCCAATTGATCCCAAATTAGGGGGGCACGCAAGAAATAGTAAAGAACACCCTGGGCCAAATTGGAAGCTTCTACATTTTTTCAAGTTGTTATCTTTATTAATTTTAAAGATATGCTTTAAGGTCTTCGGAAATGTGTGGCTGGTCCCCGACCCACTACTCCAATGGGACCCAAATTCACAAGGCACTTAGGAAATAGGAAGGGACACCCTGATACTAAATTTGGAGGTTCTATCTTCATTGGTTTCGGAATTATGCTCGTTTGGCCTAAATTCGATCAAAAAGTTCTAGGTTCCGAACCCATGGTCCAATCCCGACCTTACGCAATCCCCGAAGTAGTTTCATTACCAGTAACCTACAGCACAAATTTGATGAAGATAGCGTCATTAGTTGTTGAGTTATCGTGATTTTTTATATTTGTTCGTTAGCCCTGAAACCGATTAAAAGGTCCAGAATCCGAACCCATGGGCCGATTTCGCCCATATGCAATCCCCGCCGTACTTTCAGTCCTAGTAACCTACAGTTAAAATTTCATCAAGATAGCTATATTATTTTTTGAGTTATCGTGCCTACGGACGGACGGACGGACGGACGGACGGACATGGCTATATCGACTAAGGCGGTCACGCTGATCACAAATATATATACTTTTCCATATCTAGCTCGCTTCCTTTAGGTGGTTACAAACACCATACCAAAGTTAATATACCCCTTTACCTATTCTATAGGTGTAGGGTATAAAAAAAAGTAATGAACTCTTAATTTGCAAAAAATTAAATTAAAAAAAAAAACAAAAATAACAAGAAATAAACTTAAAACAATTAAAAGATACTCTTTTATATATCTAATTTAAATTCGTTTAAGGTCGGACTGTAAAAATTGTATTTTGGAGTATTAAATAAATTTTTTTTTAAACTAAAACAACCAAATTTTAATATATTCAAATATTCTATGTAAATTATAATATTCTATATGAAATATCGTTTTGTATAAATATCGAAGACTTTTAAGAAATCAATATCAATCTTTGATTTGCTTGTCTTCAAGAAACATCTTCCAAAAAAAATCCAAAATGGTGAGAATATAATTTTTCTACTGAAAAAAAATAAAATTTTAAATAAGTAGTTATTAATTTTTTAAATTATTATTTTGTATCTTAGAAATTCGTATTAGTTGCATTTGCCGTTCTTGCTGTTGCATCAGTCAACGCTGCATACAATTATCCAGCTCCAGCTAGAGTAGCTCCAGCACCAATTCCAGTACCAGCCCCAGTACCAGTACCAGCACCAGCACCACCAAAACAAGAATACTTACCTCCAGCACCAGCACCAGTACCAGTACCAGTACCAGCTCCAGTTCCAGTTCCAGCTCCAGCACCAAAACAAGAATATTTACCACCAGTTGCTCCAGCACCAGCACCAGTACCAGCACCAGCTCCAGTACCAATCCCAGCTCCAGCACCAGTACCACAACAAGAATACTTACCACCTGTAGTAGCTGAATCAGCTCCATTAGCTTCTGACGGTTACCGTTACAGAACTTTAAGAAAACTTAAAGTAGCCAGAAGACATCGTCATTAAGTGATAAAAAATTTACAAAAAAAAACTTTTAAATAAGTTTTAATATTGTTAAATTATCCATGTACAAAAAAAATTCCAAAAAAAACTAAAATAAAATAAAAATGTAAATACATAATATATAATATAAAATTGAAAAGATTGTTTAGTATTTTTTACAGCCCTCAATAAGACTCTAGCAACAATTATTCCAAAAATATTTTGAAATTTTAAGTTGAATAATAATTAAGAATATCATTTTCTACTACAAGATTTACAACTTTATTACAGGGCTGTAGGTACAGGTTTTTAAAAAATCATTTTAAAATTCTAATTTATCAGTAAACGGTTAAGTTTTGGCGGGAAATTTTAAAATATTTCTGACCAACCGGTATTTTTAGCAAACTAATTATTATACTCGTATTTTAGTTAATTATTATACTCATAAATTGTTTAATTAAAACAAAATTAGAATGCTATTGTAATAAAACGAGTATAGTAAAAGGTAAAGGTAAGAAAATTTTAAACAAGTTAAGCTTTTTATTAGACAACGAATAATAAATGAGTAGGCGAATAAGTTCTGAAATTAAAAAATTTACATATGAAATAGATAAATATCAGACACATTTAAAATTAAGTTAAATAATGTTATTTGAATGAAGTCACGAGATCAACAGCTGCTTTGTTATCAATATATCGTATTCATATAACAATGAGGTTATGTCTAATAATATTGAAAAATATAACTACTATTTAATAAATAATGAACAAGGAAAAGTTTTTAAGACATTTAAAATTTCTAGATTTGAATGACTTCGTCTATTGGTTGAACAATGTGATATTTTGCAATTATGTATACAATACTATTATTTGCAAAATATTTTTTTTTTTTAAATTAATTGAATATAAAATTTTATTGTGATTTTAAACTAATTTATCAGATATTAAAAGTAGTTTTAGATAAATTTTTATACCCGTATGACTTTTTTGTCAATAAATTTGCCATTACGTTTGTGACGCAGAGAAGAAGGGGGTATAGATATAGACTCAAGTGTATGGATCGGGTCAGAATCTAAAAAAAAATCGATTTAGCTATGTATATCCGTCCGTCCGTCCGCACGATAACTCAAAAACTAAACTAAAGGAGCTAGGATCTTGAAATTTTCGCAAATTAGTTTTTCTTGCAATAGCCGTCATTGCTATTTAAATCAAGCCATTATGGTCCATGGGTTCGAGTAGCTGCGATACAACTTCTTTTTTTATATGAGTATTACTCTGTACCTATTACAGATGCATGTTTGAAATTTTGCCAAAAATAATTACCCGGATGATATAAAATGTATATGTAACGGTCATACGGGCATCCCAGAGTTGACAAAGTCTACTCTACTACACTATTTCTCGTTATATAATAAAACTAAATACAATAAGATATAAATCCCGTTATTAGCTTGTTTTAGCTTTTTCTCCATTTTAATTATAAAATTTAAAGTAATTAGCAAAATGATTATAAATACATATAAGTTATATTTAATTTACATTTCATTTATTTAATTATTAATCTTAATTGTTTAACAGTGTAAGATTTATTAATTGCTTCCGTTTTGTATAATAACGTAAGGTAAAGATCGCGCGATAATATCTCCGTGTGCTAAATAATAAAAATAACAGTAAAATATAATTAGAAACAAAATCTGTATCGTATTTTTTTAAGAACTTAATATAAAATTAAGGTTATTCAACTTATTGGAGAAAGGTTTGTTGCTAACAAAATAAAACGGATTATAATTGATTTGATGAAACCTTGTCTGCAAATAAGTTCGACTTAATTGAAGAAATTTCTCATTATAAAAATATATAATAGGGTTAGGTCTAAAAGCTCGGTTTAGTAAACCTGGTTGTCAGAAAAACTTGTTTCATAAAACCTCGTTTAGGAAATTTTGTTTTTTGAAAATCTCGTTTTAGAAAAACTCTTTTTTTTATATTCTGTAAAAGGTTCAATCATTTTTATTTTGTATCCAAAATCCCCTCCAAAATCTTTAAAAACAAGATTTTTTAAAAAACCGAAAATTTTCAATTAAAAACGAGATTTTCTAAGAACTAGTTTTAAAAAAAAATAATTTACTAAACCAAGGTTATGGATAATTACCTATATAAGATTTTAAAATTCATTTCCTAACATTACATTATCTCTTGTTATCTTGTTCTGGCCTTAACGCACTTGAAAGTCTTAATATTTTAATATCGTAAATTTGTGCAAATAAAATTCAAAAAGAAATTAGATTAAATGTGCATTTAATTAGACTTTAAGTAGCAAATCAATTGAAAAATCTTGTTTTTACTAAGAACTGTAAATGGTGCGGAAAGAACACACTGAAAAAATAAAACGAAAAGACAAAAAAAAATTAAAAAATTTTTAATTTTTAAAACTTTTATGTAAACAAAGGCTTTGCAGCTAAAAATTTTCGAATTTTTCTAATAACTCACAGACGAAGTTGCGAAAAATTAATTTAAGTATTAGAACAGATCGAAAATTAAAACAGAAGTGTTGTCCAGAGATAGGCAATACCAAAAATACAATGATGAGTAGTGGTAGTACTGATACATATTTCACGTAAAACTGTATAAACCTAATTGACACTCTAACTGTTTAACTGTTAGGCTAATAAGCCTGTCAATACCATTACCATAGTTGCATGTTGGAACAGGGGTCATATTATATTCGTGTTCTTAGACTTGAACTCAATAAATTTCACATACAATTTAAACATGAGATAGTACTTATAACATGTAGAAACGTCTTAGATTTTCAATAGATACAATTCTATTTATATTGTAATATATTATTATATTATTCAGTAAAATTACTTGTTTATATTTTGCATTTGTTTATATTGTTATATTAATGAATTTTTTATTAAAGATATATAATTATTAATTAATAGCTGTTGACGGAATGACGGAAGGTTAATTAAAAGAAGAACTTTTTCTAATTAAGAACTATTTCTAATTTCATTATGTACATTATGTTAAAAGTATGTTAAATAAAATTTTAACAATTACATTTTGTGTAACGCAGATTATGCTTCGATTCTAGTAATAGATACACAAAAAATAAATAAATGAATCATATAATTTCTTGTTGTATCTTAAAAACTTGATGACGAATAAGTTAGGTAGTCTACTTTTTGTATGTTTCGTATTTTATAAAATGTTGAGGTCTTTAGTTCAAATCCCTTCTTGGTATAATTTTTTTTTTTTAATTTCAATTAATATTTTTTTTTATTTAAGTGCGTACTTGCTTCAATTAAATAAATTAATAAAAGATTTTAAATTTTTTTAAATGTTTATTTTGTTTCAATAATGATTTATTTCTCCATCTATTAATGTTTTGTATATATATTTTTAAAAAATGTTGTTATACATTCTATATTGTTTCCTTTGTTTAGATTCAAATCAAAATACTTGTTTGAAGGCCAACGTTCTATAAAATATATATCTATATTATTTGAAATTTTTTTTAATATACCTAACTTAACTAAGTTTAAATAAAATTTATTTTGTTTGGTTTCTATGGTGCATTGAACGCAGGGTAGTGTTTACCCGAATCCATCTTCCCAACCGATACTCGTTACATCATTTTTTTCCATTTTAATCTTTTTTTCAATAGATAATAATTAAAAGGTTATGAAGAAAGAGATGAGGGAGAGTTGAGAGCGAGATGAGGGGAAACTTTGAAATTACTTTAATACATTGCTTGGTTTATTGCTTGGGTCAAAACCAAGAAATGCATCAAAGCATACATTGGGCTTTCGCCCTTATTTCAGATTTTCACTGATAATTATTAAGACTTACTACACAAAGGTTCCTGTGAAGCACGGTCTTCTTTACAAAATGTTTTACTATTTATTTAAAATTTCCAGAAAATCTTCTGTGATTTTTAAAACTGAAATGAAATAATTCATAAACTAATAAATAAATCTTATTTCAAAAAAAAATTTTTTTTTTTATTAAAAATAAATAGAATATTTTTTGGCCTGCTTATTATGATATTTTATTTTCTAAAATAAAACACATCCAACAAATCATTAATATTTTATTTTTTTATAATTGAACACATCCAACAAAACACATTTAATTGAGTGCGTTTGTTACACCTCATTCTAGACAAATATATTAATAAAATAATAATAATTGATTGAACTCTTTGAGTTGACTGTCAGAACTAATGTATTTATTTTCTAAGAAAAATAGCTTTCCTTCACAATTCCAAATCATAATCTATAGTTTTTATATAATATGTATTATGTAATATATTATTATGAAAATACCTTGAACAATTTTAATTAAATATTTTACTCAATAATTATTCAAATTACACCACCTTTTTTTACATCTTATATAAATTGCAAACAAATATTAAAAACTTGTAAAAATTTTAAAACACATTAAGAACAAAATAAAAATAATTTTATTTTTCCATATTCAGAATTATTTATATGTATGTAAAAAAAATAATTACATAATATGCGTATATGCATATAAAATGCAATTTTAAAATCTAATTAAATGTAGTTTAATTAAAAAAAAATTAATTAAAATAATAACAAGAATTATAAATAAATAAATCTACGCTCTATTCCCCATTTAAGGGCTTACAACATAATGTAGTATAGGTGCAGGAAAAATGACTAAATTAAAAAAAAAATTTAACACCTTATATACAATCTATTTATTTACATAATTTAATTTTTCTGTTTTAATTCTTAGTAAAAATAAAAAAAAAAACTTGAGAAAAACTTTTCCCCATAAATGTCGTAATTAAAAAAAATTAAAAACTCTTTATTATTATTTTATTTTAATTGTTTATAATTGACTTCTGGTTTTTTACCTACCTTTTACTTTCGTATATTTTTATTTTTATTTTTTATTATTATTTTCTGTTTCTAGTGTTTTTTTTTACCACCATTTCATATTTTACCCCACTTTAACATCATTTCTAAGTATAAAAACCATTTTTCATTTGTATTTTAACAATTTTCGTTCCCATGTAAACCACAGAAATGTTCTTATGATTCATTAAAAACATCTTTACTAGAGTTTCCATCCCGGGAAATTCCGGGATGGAATTCCCGGGAAATATGTAATTTTTCTTTTCCCGGAATCCCGGGTTTTTATTTTCATTTCCCGGGAAATTTAAGTTCAATAATTTCCAATAAAAATCATATTTCAGACTAATATATTGTCATGTAAAGTTGTCATTTCAATAGTTTTCAAGTCTAAAATTGCGATTTTGTAATATGTATACTTCAAAAAAATGTTTTAAGTGCTGAACTGCTACAAGTATTAAAAACAAGATTAATAGAAAGACGCAACAAAGATTTAGTTTCGCTCTTACAATTTTTGCAAAATCCAAATTCACAAAATTTAAATAATATTTTTTTGGAAAAAAGCAGCAAAGCTTGCATTATAAAGTTGGCAAAAGAATTAATGCTAAATTATTTACAAAAACTTATCCTGATGCTACTGCAATTGATATTGAGAGTCACGATAGTGAAGTAGTGATGGAAGGTAACATCGATGAATTAAATTTACGGAAGAACTTGGAAACTGCAGTGAAGAAATGTTTTAAAAGGATGCCAATTAATTCAGATTACACTAATTCTAATAATATTCAAAAAGAAATAAAAATGTATGAATTAACGGGTGAACTGACTGAAAATTTAAAAAAATTATTCTATTGTTTAAAAACAATAAGGCCTACATCAACTGAAAGCGAGCGAGTATTTTCAATAGCTGCCATATTTTCTACCAAAAAAAAGATCCTTACTAAGTGGCCATTCACTTAATGTACTTTGCTTTTTGAAAAGTTATTTTATTAAATATAAAAAGTAAAATAGCATAGCACTTAGCAGTTTAATTATATTTTTATTATTACTATTTTAAATCCAAATGTTTTCTTTTGAATATTACACATTTATTTTTTTGTTTATTTTATTATAGTTTTGTTATATCTTTGAATAAAGACTTGAATTATTATAAAAATGTCTTGTTCTTTGTTTTAAAATGTTATTATTTGTACTTTTCTTTAAATCTTTTCAGATTTCCCGGGATCCCGGGATTTCCCGAAAAATTAAATTTTAAATTTCCCGTATCCCGGGAAATTTAAAAGTGCCGGGAAATGGAAACTCTAATCTTTACCTTCAGTTCTAAGGTTACAATACTTGTACAATACACAATATACTTAACCTAGAATGTATATATTTCTTATGTATAATAATTAAATAATTATTACTTTATACTGTTCTTTCATTGGTTTTTAGTTTTTTTTTTTTTGTTTTTCATTTTCATTTTCCTAATTTTCAACTTTTCTCATAATTTTTATACTTTTCCTATTACGTTTTTCATTTCCTTTTCATATTTTCATCTGTTTTTCTTCAATTTTTTTTTTTGTATATATTTATAATCAAATAATTTTCATTTTAATTTTTTTTTTTATTAAGTACTTGTTGTATTCCTATTTCTGATTGTTCATTCTCTTCCTAATCATTTATTAATCTATTCCTAAAGTTTCAGTTTTCAAACTCTATTAAAATTGTACAGTAAATGGAAAATATAACAGTAAATTTTGAAGGTGATTTGTAACAATTTTAACAGAATATAAAAAAAAAAACAACAATAATAACAACCGAATAAGTGAAAAAAATACTAAATTTATATTTTCACTTGTTTTAAACACATTAAACAATCATCTATTTCATCTGGTCTATGTCTTAACTATATATATTTTGATATACAATTTAATAAGACTATGGTCATGAAGTTCTTATATACAAAATTCCAAAATATAAAATCTAAAAATACAAAAATTTCATATTAAAAAAATTAAAAAATAGAAAATTATCAGAATACATCAGAATTTAAGAAAATTTGGAATTAAAAAAAAACCACAAAACGACAAGTGAATTAAAAACTGTTTTCATTTTTGTCTTCATGCATATTGTCAACAGCAAAGTATTTAAACATTGTCGCAATTTGTTAAACCGATTAAACCCGATGATTTAACGATTTTTTTTTTGGGCAAACGATCAAATATACAAATTTGCAGAGGTTTCTAAAGTGCAAGAGTATTTGGATGCTTCTAAACAGCCCGCTAAAGTAATTTTTGAAACCGTGATTTCAAATCTAACTTTTTTAAGCTTTCCTAGGTCCTAAACTTGCATTACATATAATTTTGTCCTGTTACTCCGTTTGCAAGCATAGGACTTGAACTTGAAGTCTCCATTCATTTTTATACATAGATTTTTATACAATTTCGTTCCAGGGCATTTCGTGTTCTTTGATTCATATAGCATGTTCTATTAGATGCTGTTCTAAGTCTACCTCTTGATCTAAACCCGCTTAGTATATTTTAGATTAGCCCCTTTCTTGTTGTGCTTTCTAAATTTTTCCTTAGTGTATGTCTAATCCACCTCGATTTCCTCCAGGTGCTTTTCTTCACTATTGATTCTTAGTTTGTTAGTGCTCACATGTCTCCATTTCTTATTTTGTTCGGTCAAAGTATTCGGCATATTATTCTGAGATGTTTATTTATGAAGCCCTGTAATATATTCTTAATGGAATTAGTGAGCAATCGTGATTCACAGTCATTCTACCAATATCAATTAAAGACGTAGAGATATATTTTTGACTTTGAATCTACCCCTATAAATCGTCAGAGGTAAGAATCTCGTATATATCCTATACATATATATAAAAGCGACATCTAAATTATTTATTTTCTTTAATATCATTTTACCAATTTATTTTTTTTTAAATCCCCCAAAAGGTTTTTGCACCAATTACCGTAGATACTAAACCGATCCCCCATTTTGTATAAAGATATTCTTAAATTTATATAAAGAATTAACTTTTTGAAGTTAGTTAAGACGAAGATTTGCGCTCTGGAACTTTTGAAATTCAAGATTCTATAATTTCGGATTTTTCAATTTTAGATTTTGAAATTTGGGTTTTGTCATTTAAGATTTTTGAATTTTGGAACTCTTTACACTTCTATTAAATATATCGCTATATACCATCAAGGATATCTTAATACATCATATATTATAAAACTCAATCGTGAAGTTCACCAGTAAAAAAATAAATTTTTGTATTTTACAATAGAAAATGAACAATAAAATAACGGGAATAATAGGGGAAAACAACAAATAGTTTAAAATATTTAGGTACAGTTTGTTTTCTAAAATATAATTTTTTAAATCATTTTTACAGTCAATATTATTTTCTAAAGAATTCCGAATAGAACAACAACCACAATACTAATAATATTCAATATTGATTTACATTTCTACACATATACATATACACAGATACTGTTCTTTAATACATTTTCATATTTCCTTCCTTTTTTCTTCAAATCCGATTCCCTTTACAAAGTTTAAACTCAATTTACCAAGAGGTGAACAAGGTAATACAAAAATATTATAGCTACAACACATTTCTTCTTTGTTATTTAGTTGCCTCCAGAGTCCAAAAGTGTTGCCTCTGTGTTATATCTTATAAACTTTTTTTTACTTTCTCATTTTATTTTCGGTTCATTTCATTTCTTTCATTACATGTTCATTTAAAGGTACCTTCCTTTTTGATGTTTTGTTTTAAGTTTGACATTAGCCCCAATATTTCCCAATCTTTGAAAATGGACAAATAAAAATACAAAAACAAAACAATAGAAAACATGACATAAAAAAAAAAACGAAATAATATAGAAAACGACAACTAAATAAAACCACCCCTAATGAATAAATTCGACTCCTTCCAGGCGGGGGACAAAGACACGTGAAATAAAAAAAAATATATACACTAAATTTTTTTATCGTCATTGTTAATCTTTTTTGAAAGAAGGCAGGAGAACAAAACACAGAAAACAATACAAAAAGTACCCAAGAACATAGAAATTCTGAAAGTCAGCAAAGCATTAATCACATCCGAAAAAAAGGTCCCACATTACACTGTACAACAACTTTTCTTCATATATACGTAAACAAAAGTCTATACACAATAAAATAAATACAAAAAAAAAAACCTAAATAAAATAAAATAAAACAAGATCTTCTTGTAAATACTTCTTGAATTCATCCGGAAACTTTCTTTTGCCATTTTTTTTTTGTTTTTTTGTAATTTTGTAATTTAGTTTTAAATGAATAGTTATTGTTTTGTTTCATTGTTTCGGTTTTCTGTTTTGTTTTTCGGAATTTTTTAACACACAAAAATAAAATAAATTTAAGTAAACACCTTTACGTGTAAAATTTTTACATTTTAAGTAGATTCCGTTATTTTCAAATAAAATAATAATAAATTTTGGTCAATTTAAAATTTACTGGCTGGCAACTCCTAAGATGTCTTTTAATTATTTTGAATGCTTTGGACAGAACTAAATTTTGCTGCTGACATGTAAAGAGATTCAAATCAGGGTGAATAAATTTAAGCTTGATTCGAAACTCAGATTTTTGATTTACAAAAATTTGGAGAACATGCAGGAGCTTCCAATCAATATTTAACTTTGAAGGTAGAGATGGAGAAAAATCTCTATAGTCAATAATTGACTTTAAAGTAATTGTTGAAGAGTCTGTAAATGACGAGCGGGTATTCCCGATATTCTTATTCCAAAATAAGTCCAATTTCCAAAAAAAAGAGCTGCAACAAAATCCCGTTAGTCAAAATTTTAGGGTACGTTTATTTTGGGGATGCGATAAGTGATAAGAGCATCGATTTGAGCATAGCGCAGAAAATTGTATACATGATTTAAATAGTGGTGTCTACATTGGAGCATCGCTTTGATCATCGATATACAATACAAATTTTCTACATTATGCTCTTATCGACCGTATAATCACTTATAGCAGCTCCAACATAAACACAGCCCTATACATACTGTCAAAATTCATTTTGCTCAAGTTTCATCTTTCAGAAGCCTGTCTTGTTAAAAATACTGGTAATTTCTTTAAAACCCCGCCTTACCAAATTTGATAAAAAATTAAAAACCGAAATTTTATTATGATAGGATTTTAAGAGGCTGTATTAAAATATTTAGGCTTCCGTAGCAAAACCTTTTTTTATTGTTCTAGCTAATATCAAATTGACAACGACTTTTTCTAGCTTTGAACGAATTATTGAACTCCAGCACTGTAAAAATGTGAAGATAATCTTATTTTTCTCAATGTTTTCAATTAAATTAACCTGATTGCTTTAAAAAACTTGTTTATTTTCATATTTGGCCCACATTGTAAAGAATTGGAACGTTGTAATAATGTATTACAATATTGTTTTTATGTTGTGGAAATTTTAAACAATTTAATTTCTATTAAAGATATTTTATATCTTTTGTTAATGGAATATGATATGATTTATAGCATTGTTTAGTTTATGATTTTCTCAATCTGAAGAGTAAATTTGCAGAATGTGTAGTCATACGTTTTAATGAATTGTAATTTTTTTAAAAACGATGAAGAGTATAGAAGAGTATCTACTCTGGGATACCCGTATGACTGTTATATCAACATTATAATGCGGTTAATTACTTGTGGTAAAAACATACAGCATTCAAACATACAGCTTTAGTAGGTATATAGAAAATTTTATATACTGAGTATTTATGGTACAACATCAATACCTTGGAGACCATGAAGCATAGTATAATAGAAAGTTAAAAAAACAAAAGTTAGTGCTTTCCAATTGAGAAATCTTTAAGGTCCAAATAATAAGATCCTGACTTTATATAATTATGTTAGGTATCCACTCAACAATTTATTTAATGGTATAGAGGGTCGCATAATTGCCAAATTGAATTAATCAAAATATCAATACCATACGAAGATCTTCTGATTTTTTGATCTTATTTATGTTTCATGTTTAAAAGTCATACGGGTAGACTATAGTTCAATAAAGTGCATAAAATTTGCTATTACGTTTGTGACGCTGAGAAGGAAGGGGGGGGGGGGGGGATAAATATAGACTAAAGTGTATGGATCGGATGAGAATCGAAAAGTAAATCGATTTAGCTATGTATGTTAATCCCCTACTATAACTCGAAAAATAAAGAAACTAGGATTCTGAAATTTTCACAAATTCATTTTAATGCAATAGTCGTCATCTCTATTGAAACCCAACCATTTTGGATGATACAGTGCTTATAGTGATCATACGGGTATCCCAGAATTGACATAGTCTATTTTACCACACTCTTCCTCGTTTTTTTTATTTTTCTTTTTAAACCGGTACTCCTTAGTTTTTAATGAGTTTTCCATTGCGTTGACGACACTGTAAAGTGGACTAGATGGTTGTGCGAATCTAAGCTCATCTATAACTTAATTTAGGCTGCGAATCTATAACTTATTAAAGAGCGCCCGCCTGTTGCCTTGAAATGAATATTATTATAGTGTTTAAAAGAGATGCACAATGTCAATATTGAAATATTAAAATGTCAATTGACATTATTCTTTTTTTCATGAGTTGGCATTATGCAATTGACTTTATGTACGTTTGGAACACTAATAAAATCAATTGACATTATGCACGTTGACATTATGCAACCCCTTCAAAAACATCATATTCCATATTAATTGAATCTAATGAAATAGTAAACCATCAACCATCAATTCAAAACATTAATATGAAAGTTTTGTAAATAAAAATAATTAAAATTTCCTATCGCCTACTAAACTATTTCGAATCTAACAATTTAGATTTTTAATTTCTGATTAACTTTAAATATATAGAACTTATTATACCATAACTATACCAATTGTGAATCTGTAGAACTCAATGACATATTTATTTATTTGATATTAACAAATATCTTCACTGAATGGAAAATAATTTTTGATCTTAAATTTTATTTTTTTTTTGTCACCTACAATAATTTTTGAAAACGTTGACATTTTCCATTCACTTTTTTTTTTTATTATTATTTAATTTTTTTTTACTTTTTATAATTTCACTATTCACCTGCGTTCAACTCTAACCATTTTATTTTTTCAGTCCTTTATTTTTTTTGAAATATTTTTCAATGGTCCAGAGCCTTAATAAAATATCTGCAAATACAATTTTTTTTTTATATTGTGATTATATTTCACTATCCTATTTTAATATACAGGGTGTCTAAAACTCAATGATCTATAGATATGGGTCCTATTACACCAAATTTACAATACTACAAAAAATGTTGCGCAACAAAAAAATTTTCTTAAGCGATTGAGAATCTAACATCTCCCAAAATTTTAAGTTTCTAGCTTGAGCCGTTCAGAAGTTATGTGGGGCCAAAAATTTTGCAGTAATTGAGTTTTGGATAACGGTTAATTCTAATATCGTATGGTAACTCTATACATTTGGCTTTTAAAATTTTGTTTGTAAAGCTTATAAAAACAGCTGTCTTTTACCGTTTTCAGGTTGAATATAAGTATACCTTATAGAACTGTTGTTGTAATTATTTAAATACAGGCCTTTTTCCGACTTTTGGGGGCTGCATAACGGATGGGGTTATACAGAAAAAAGTTTTAATATTAAATTATTTTTATTGCAATACCTACCCGTTGCTGATATTTTTTAGTCAGCAGTAGGTAAAAAGAGACGGACGGACGAACAGAGTAAGACTGTATAGGCACATTTTTACAAAATTTTTTGAAAATGTGCTAAAAATACAAAATTGGGATTTTACAAACTCGCTATATTTTTTTTTCACAATTACAATTTTGTATTTTTAAATTGTAAATTTGGTGAAATACTCTCCTGGTGGTGATAGAAGGCAGCTTAGATGAATACAAAAATGTTACAACGACTTCGAAGTTGTATAAATCGAGTAACAGGCAAAATAAGTCCTTAAACTTTTAACTTGATTGGGGAGCATTTTGTGTTCCACTGAATCTTGTATCATCTTCTGCTTTATATTTTACTGAATTCTGAACACCTTGTATATTAAAATATAATTGTAAGTTGTATATATATTCTTGAATCATGTATATGTATATAAATTAAAGTTTGAAAATAAGAATCTCAATATATTTTGTATTACATATTTATTTTATAGTATTAAAGTACTGTTAATATATGTGACATTTTAATAAAATAGTAAAAAAAAAAAAAATAAAACAAAAAAAAAAAAACAAAATAGGTCAGGTGTTTATTTGAATTTGAAAACAAATATTGAAAGTCCTTTTATTCACCTTCTATACAAACCTTTCAATAGGTTACTAGGATTCTAAATTTTTTTTTTTTTTTTTTTTTTTTTATCACCATTATTTTACGTGGCAGAAATAACATTTTCATTATAATATTATATCTATATATTGTATCTATGTAAAATATATAAAGATGTCAAAATAAAACAGTTATAATACAAAACACTTTCAAAAAGAATCTACAGATATCTGGTATGAAATACATACATACATACATATATGCATATTGATATCCAAATAACAATTTGAGACCATTACATTTTAATACGGTTAAAAGAACATTACCTTAATATCCTTTAATTGAAGTTAATATCTCAAAAGGTACAAATATATATATATATATATTCAGATATATACATATATATAAATACATAAATATGTACACAACAATAACACACATCATTAATGTTTTTTGAAATAGTCATTTTATATTCTGTTACCTTTTGTATATAAGGATCTTGTTATTTATTTTGTTTTTATTTTGTTTTTGTAAAAAGGACAAAACTAAGTATGAAGCTCTTGAATTTATTTTTTTGATATTTAATGTAACTAGATCTTTTAATTTTATTTTGTAACTGGGGAAAAATGTAAATGGTATTGGTAGAACCTTTAGATATTTTTGGTACCTATCTGAATTGTTATAAAATACCTTTAAAAAAAAATTAATAGGCCACCTACAAATAAACACAATTTTGTTTTTTTTTTTTAACATTTTATTGAAAATTTCAGGCAAAATACAATTAACACACATACAAAGGTACTTATGTATTTGTATATAGGTGCAAAATACAAATATAATAGAGGGAAAATTATACTTATTCTATTTGATTTAATTTACCTATACAAGTGTTACCTATACAGTGGAATGCAAAATGATGGAAATTGAAAATATGAACGTAAGTTAAATGGCTGTACGAAAAAAGTCCCCAAGAAAGTTCTCCAAAAAAAAAAAAAATGGGAAAAATACCTAATAAATATCTTTACATTTTTAAAACGAAAGTAAATCGATATTTAGCATTTTTGAGAACATAGGGGTTTTCCCCTTTTCCAAAATTATTATTTGCATGCATAGGTGAGATCCTGTGTTCCAAAAGATCTTAGAATAGAATTCAACAATAGGGTAATCCCTTTTTTCAGAGTATTAAATGTACATATTATTAATGTTAAAATTTAGGTTAGTTAGGTTTTTAGACTCGGTCACAAAATTAGAGTTAAAATAAAGTGTTTAATTGGGGTTTGAGGACGACAGCCAGTAATATATTAAATACTTTGTTGTTTGCTTTGAAATTTATAATTGATTAAAAATTTTTTCTACATCCTAGCAGAGATGACATTCTAACCTGGAGCTTTAATTTCCAAGCAGTTACTACATTAATGAACTGTCTTTAAATATAAATGTTCTTAAAAATCTCTTAGTTACTCAATATTCCAAAATGTAAGAGGTTATCCAAATTATGTATCTTAACCAAAAGTAGTTGAATCTGCTAAGCCCTTTGAAAGATATCCGTCTTGCTGGTATTAGCTATGTATAAAGAAATCTTCATAAAACTTATAACGACTTTAAAAATTTTTTTGAGACCAGAAATAATTGAATCTGTGAATTTCCTTGAAGCTCTTAAAACATATCTTTCTTGTATCACAGGAGCCATAAAAAACTGCCTGATATATTGAAGAAGGGTATAAAAATTTACTTTTCAATTGAAACTTTTATATAAGAGATTGGCGATTACTTAATCCGGTACGATAAAAACAAAAAGGGTTTTCTACAGCGCAGAAACAGTCTTTTGGAATATGTCGGCCATTGAGGTTAAGCCAATTAACAGCCAGCATGCACAAATTTAACATCCAGATGAACAGAAAAATGATTAAAATATTTTCTACATCTCCAGAACAATCAATTTACGGAATTTACGGAAAAGCGAATTAACTTAAAATTTTCGTCAAAGCATTAGCTTGATTCACCATCTAGGATGAATTGTAGAACTAGATCCTACAAATAACTGTAGAATTCATCATTTATAAAACAAATAACCTAAAATAAACTAAAAGTTAGAAATACTCCAATAGAATTACTTTGACTTCCCAATACAATTATCTTTAAAGCTTGTAACAATATCAATTAACAACGGAAGCTCAGATCGCTACCCACAATCAAACACAACTGCTACATAGGTCATCAATTTACTGTTATAAATATTCATCTACCAAAAGATGTCCATATATTTTTGCATTCCATTATACCATTTAAACATAATGTACATCACAATCACAGTGAACCTACATATATATATATATATATATATTAAATGACAGAATATATTGTACAGATGTCCTTTTTATAAAAGGATAATAAAAATAAATTAAAAAGAGCTTTTTATAATTTTCGGAAGCGCTTTATGACAACACAACAAAAAATTTCAAATAAAAGCAAGAAAAACAAAAATAGTAAAATGAAAATTACATTAAATTAGGTTTGTTAAAATGAAAAAAAAATATGAACGAATTTATAGATCCTGTAGCAGAAATGCCAAAATAAGGACGTTATTAACGTGCCAAAAAAAACAACAATAAGAACAACAACAAAATAAAATTTTTGGAATTCATATGCGATGAAAGAGCTGTAAATATATGCCAGATTTTTTTTTTTTTTTTGTAATTGGCCAAAAAGATTTATAATTATGTTCTTCATAATAGTTTTTGGGACAAGTAGCATCAGCTAGGTCCCTTTTTTTTTATATAATCTTTTATTTTATTTCATTTTTGGTTTTTTTTTTTTTATAAATACCTAATTTTTGATATCAATCTCAGCACGTATATAAAACTGAAAATAATATTTTTGAAAAAAATTAAAAAAAAAAAAAGTATCTTGTAGATAATTTTTTAATGTTATACATAATTCTGTTATTTTTTTTCTGTTTTTTAACATTAATATAATAAAAAACTATTTTCTAGGATATTCAGCAATTTATAAAGAATTTAAGAAAAAAAAAGGATTATCTACATAGAAAAAAGGGGTGCTTATTCTCTTATCAGAATACTTTGCTTGGATTAATGTTCTGTTATACGGATAATAAAGCATATTTACATTTTTAGCTTAATGATAGGTAATTTAATGTAATACTAAATGTTGTTGTTGTTATTGTTCTTTTTTAATAGATGAAAATTAATTTTAACTGACGTAAGTAGATTTTTATCAGGTATGGTTAGTATTTATCAAGTAGTATATATAAATATATATATTTATATATATGTACAGGTAATTAAAGTACAGTAACAGTAATAATCAAAAAAATGTTCAAATTTCCAAAAAATAACAGAAACTTAACAGAAAATGTGTTTATTTTTAAAATAATTAAAAATAATTACTTTTGACATTTTGTAATTAGTAATTATACAAATTTGAAATGGTGAATATTTTGGGGAAAAATTAATTTCTCTGTTTTTTTTTGTAGAAGAAAGGTATTTATATATATACAGGTATATAATATATATATATATTATATGTGATAAGTCAGAAATTGAAGTTATTGTGAATTCAAAAATTTTAAAATAGATTTTTTTCAAATTTCTAGTACTGGTTAAAAATCTAATAATTCCGGAAGGTATCTGTAGATAAAAGAGTATTTTTAAATAAAAGTTCTTTGTTCTATTGAATTCAAATGAAATTTGTGGTTTTCTTCAATTGAATATTTTATATTTGACTTTGTACACTACATATTTTAAAACAAGAGTGTGAACTATAATAAGTATACAATATTTTATATTTATAACTTTATAATTCTTAGAAATTTTACTTGAATATAATTTAGTTTTACGTAAATATTAATTGTAAATGTTTTATGTAAATATTTTATATTTGTTAAAACTGAAAAAGTGCATATAAATTATCTGATGAAAACTTATTTTAATTAAAAAATTTTAATATCCAACTGATTGCATTTTAATTTTTAAAATTCAAAGAGTGTTTAATTTATATGATAAAATCATATGAGATTAGAAGAATAAATATTACATGGTATAACATTGTATTCCCTTAAGATGTTGCATCAAAGAAACAAAGGTGTTTGATCTTTGGATTCTAATTTTATTAAAAACCTATGGCTTTTTAACTTTACACTTATTTTATAATATAAAAAAAAAATTTAAACAAGTATGGTTTGAAATTTAATTAAAAATCAAATTTATGAATTGATGAAATATTTTCTATGGGACCTACCTACGCATTGAATTTTGCATATGCAAATATATATTGTGCAGCAAAAGTCGATAAGACAACATAATGCCTTTGTATGATTTTCTTAAGGTGTCTTTCAGGCATAAGTCCTAATATAATGCATATGAGATCTCTATAGTTTGCTTATAGCAAACTAATATATCATAATTGATAATTCATAATATACCCGATCCCTAATTCTAAAATGTATTTATTGTAATTTTTACTCTTATTGAACAGTTATTTTCAAACATTAATATTTTCTATTATTTTAAAATTAATTAGAATTAAGAAAAATATTGTAATACAATTCCATTTCTATAATTTTTTTTTGTAAAAAATATCTACGCACATAAATATTTTCTTTGTAATTATATAACATGATCCTTATCTAATGGTGTAATATTATAAAATCATAATTTATAAATCATAATACATAGGTAGTATAGATACTTTACCTACATGTAAAATTCGGTATTAAAAAATGTTTATTTTGAGCAAATTTTTCTGAGAAATAACATAAATTTATAATATATATATATACAATATAAAAAATTTGAAATGTATAAGCAATTTTTAGCTTATAAATATATATATACCTTATAATTTACATCAATATTTTCTTTCTTAACACAAAATGAAAATACGTTAGATATACTTCACACAACATAGCCATGTATTTTCATAAATATATATATATATATAATATATATATATATACACATAATATTCAAATTCTAATTGTAGCAATGCAATTTTGGATTGTATATAAAATTCATATCCAAACATTCAAACTTAATATAATTCAAAATATTTATAACAATGTCACATATTATATATCAACTTAAAATTCCGCTAAAAAAGAAAAAGGAGCAAAACAAAAAACAAAGATTCTTAAGAATTTCGTCAAAAAAATTGGTTTTTAAAGATAGGAAAGGGTGCAGGATTTTTGACTGACAAATATATCATGAAAACCAAATATATCGAATTTAAATACTTCAGGAGGCCAAGGTTCGACAACGGACTGTAGCGCCATAGAAGAAGAAGAAATACTTCGAAAAAAAGGATTTCAAAGTTGAAAACCATATTAAAGGTACGGAAAAAGAGTATATTTGCCAGAGAAAAACGAATTTTTAAAGTTGATTTCAAAATCAGAGTTTCAAATTATTGTTTAGGTGAGGGTTTGGAGGCGACAACCTTCTTTATTATAAGATTTCAATTGTTGAAAAATACTTATAAGCAAATATACTTTTTTTTTATTTTCGGGACCTTTTTTTCAGCATGATTCGGGATTTTGGTATTTTCAAAATTTTTTTTTAAGATTGGAAATCATTCGAGATTTTTTTTTCAGTAAAGTGCCGTAGAACCGATAAAAGTTATTAAAAAATACTATGTTAAATCAATTGTTGAATTAATATAAAAAAATTTAGTAATAGCTATTATTATTAATTAATTAAGATAACATTTCTATACAAAAAAACCCATCTTTAACAAAACTTAATAAAGAAACAACAGACAAATGGTAATGATAAACTGGTTTAAATATACATAAATAATAAAACAATGAATAATCAAATGATTCTTTTAACGTAAAATTTTAAAATTATATCAGAATAATTTACATAAAATATGTTTTAAACTAATTTTAGATCAAATAGTAAATTTTTATAATATTAGCATATGACTATTGTTCTTATATTCTTTGGAAAACTTGAAATAAATTTAATTATTATTATTATTTTATATTTTATATATATTAATATATTTGTCTAAAATGAGGTGTAACAAACGCATTCAATTAAATGTGTTTTGTTGGATGTGTTCAATTATAAAAAAATAAAATATTAATGTTTTGTTGGATGTGTTTTATTTTAGAAAATAAAATATCCAAAATTATCATAAGCAAGCCAAAAAATATTTTATTTATTTTTAATAAAAAAAAAAATTTTTTGATGAAATAAAATTTATTTATTAGTATATGAATAAATTCATTTCAGCTTTAAAAATCACAGATGATTTTCTGGAAATTTTAATTAAATAGTAAAACATTTTGTAAAAAAAAATTAAGAAGACTATGCTTCACATGGTAATTTGTGTAGAAAGTCTTCATTATTCGCTTTGATGCATTGCTTGCTTTGCTTAAGCAAAACCAAGCAATGTGTCAAATTAATTTCAAAGTTTGCGACATCTCGCTCTTAACTCTCCCCCATCTATCTCCCATCCCTTCATGTTTCCTTCATAATCTTTTAAATATTTTACAATTTAAAAAAAGTTAAAAATGGAAGAAAATGGTGTTAAGTTTGGGCAAGTGGCTTTGGGTATACAATACCTGAGCTCAATGCACCATAGAAGCCAAACAAAATAAATTGTTTTTAAATTAAATTAGGTATATTGAAAAAATTCCAAATAAAATTTATAATTTGAATTTGATAATGCAATATTTAATTCAAATTTCAACATTTATTTAATACAATTTTAAGTACATATAAATTATAGATACATTATTGAGCATGTTAAGTTAAGGATGTACAATGTACATTATAGAATGTTAGCAACAAACAATGATTTCGATTTGAATCCAAACAAAGGAAACAATATAGAATGTATAGAAACATTTTTTAAAAATTTATATACAAAACATTAATAGATGGAGAAATAGATCATTATTGAAACAGAATAAACTTATAAAAGAATTTAAAATCTTTTACTAATATATTTAATTTAAGCACGTACACACTTAAATAAAAAAAAAATATTAATTAAAATTAAAAAAAAATTAGACCAAGAAGAGATTTGAACTAACGACCCCAACATTTTATAAAATACGAAACATAAAAAAAGTAGACTAACTAACTTATTTTATATAACTAAGTTTTTAAGATACTTCAAGAAATTATATGAGTCATTTCTTTATTTTCTGTGCATCTATTACTAAAATCGAAGCATAATATGCGTTAAACAAAATGTAACGGTTGCAATTTTATTTGAGATACTTTTAACATAATGTACATAATGAAATTAGAAATAGTTCTTAATTAGAAAAAGTTCTTCTTTCAATTGACCTTCCGTCATTCTGTGACGGGCCAAGAGCTAGTAAAATATATTTACAAACATAATTCAAGTTTGCTAAATGTTTTTTAGTTTTTTATACGATTTTTTTTAATTTTTATAAATTGCATACATTTAGGATGAGGAAATTAACAGTGAGAATTTTTTAAAAAAAACTGCAGGATATATGATATATATATATATATATATATTATATGTAAATACTATTAAAAATAAGATTTTTTCAAATTATATAATAATTTTTAATTTTTTTTTTTGCAGGTGAAAAATAATTGCTTTTGAAAGAATACCGTTATCTAAGAAAAGGTAAGAAAATATCATTTACTTTTTTATTTAATAGTTTTATTGAAAATATTTTCTTAAAATTTTAAATAATTGTAGGAGCTTATTTTTTTTTTTTTTTTTTTTTTGTCCTTATTACTCCTCTTGGGAGCATAGGATATCTACTAGGCATCTCCATCTGCTTTTTCTTATCGAGACTCTGCCTTGTGTTTCGAATCGTTTTTTCCTTTTTCAATTAAGTAAATGATTGGTCTACTGTAATCTATCTACAAGATGTCGCTTCTTAATTTCTTCCCTAGTGTCATCTATCGGTCAAGTAGAGAAACCGTGTCATGTTGTTAGGTGCGTACTGCCATTTTAATTGCATATGACAGTTGCAATTACATTGTCGTTCAATTACATATAGGTTATTGTTTATTCAGTATTAATTATTAGATTATAGAGTATAGCTGGAAACACGATTATAGGTATATTTTTATATTATTTGTTACTAATTATTTATTATTATATTTTTAGGTATAGAATTATTATATTATAATTTATTATATATTAATTTATTATAATTATTAATTTTACTGGATATGGTATCTCCCACCAGGATTCGAACCCGGGACTGCCACAGTGTTTAGATTGCAAGGTTGCGCTCTAACCACCTAGGCTACGGAGGAGATAATTAATATAAGCTAAATGCTATATTTTAAAAAAAATCTGGAAACTAATGCGTCTGTATTTATAGGACCATTTAAAACTCTCACTAATTTAAGGTCTCTTTTAATTAGAGTTATCGTCGGAATAAGATATAAGATAAGAGGTAAAACAAGGATATTAGATAATTAAGCCGCCGGCACTTCTGTGCCTATCTTTAGCATCAAGAGTTGGTTTGTTGAAAGTTTTTGAAGATTCCCACTTCATATTTATTTGAAATCGCTCCATATATGCCAAAACTGCGTATGAACTTGAACATTTCCTTGATTTCAAAGATTTCAATATGCATCTACTCCAATAAAAATAAAACCCGCGAAGGGCTTAACTGTACTTCATCTCATATCTTTTCTCTATTAAAAAACATCCCTAAAATACCTAAATACTTTAAAAATTACAAAAAACTCTAATCTTTGTTATATTAAAACGAAAATTTATTTTAAAATTCAAAATTTACATCTTTCATTATACTTTGATAATGAATTCGACCTTTTATCTTAAAAGAATAACAATTAATTACAAAAGAAAAGTGTCAACGTTTCTTTTATTTCTTCTAATCAGTTAAAGTTATCAAGGACGAAACATTGAATACAGCAACCATAGAAATTCCAAAAAGATTAAAAAAAAGGATTTTTAATCCTTGGCTATCCTAAAATAACAGCGAAATACATGGAGTTATTAAATAAGATAATTAAAATAGAATAAAATTTAAATAAATTCACTGAAATCTTAATTAAACAAAGTATTAATCAAAATCTAATCAAAAAAAAAATACCTTAAATTAGTTTCAAAACAAATTTTTTTTCTTAAAACAAACATTATGCAAATTAAATAAGTAAAAATTGAAGTAAAAAGTTAAACAAAAACTTGAATATTTATTTTGCGAATCCTTTTTTTTTTTATTATCCCTTTTATATTTTTATTTTACGATCATTATCTTATATGTATTTTGTAATATTATATATATTTAGAATATATACTTATACATCTTATCTTTAATTATACCTAAAAATCATTATTTTAATTTCAAAATCTTTTACTTTCATTAGTTTTTAACCGTTTTAATCTTTTAAAATTTTTTTTTTTAGAATTTTTGTTCTAACTTTTGTAATTCTGTGTAATCTTTAATGTTTTTTTTAAAATTAATTCATAAAACAATTAATGAAATAAACGTTTCTAATGTCCAAGCAAAAAGCTTAGCAAAAGGCTACTCGACTTGAAAATTTGTATAGAAGTAAATTTAATAGTAGTATATGGTTGTTTAATATTAGATTCCGGAATTCTTTTTAATCCGAATTTAGTGCAACAGCCTCGTTTGGATGCCTATATATTGTAATTGTATAGTTGTTTCTGCTCCGGCTGGACGTAAGTGGCCAATCTTTATTTTTGATATTTGTCTAATCAAATTATTAGTTAAATAAGCAAATACAGTTACTAAGAGGATCTGTACAAAAGAGTTTCTTTGTAATCCACTTGAAAATTTTATTAGAGAATCCTTTATTTGAAAACAAAATTTTCTTTTAAATAATCTAAATTTAAATTAAACTTTAAGTCATTCACCAATTTTATATCGATTATTTAAAAAAAATTCAAGTTCTTATATTGTAACTAAGGTAGCTCTATTTTACCAAGTCCCCAAAGTTATCCATTTAATTTAAATCTAATATTTAATGTACAAAGATTAAAGATAATTTAAGGAATATAGACAATAAGCTATATAAATAAAAAATAAGTTCTTAACATCCGACCGGTGGCGTAGTGATTAGAATGTCGGTTTTTCAAGCGAGTTCACACCTTTATCATATCTTGTACCTAATAACAAAACATAATTTATACAATTTTTATTCAAGCTTATAGCGTAATATAAAATATAAACCTGCCCCCCTAAAAAACAAAGTCTGCCCCACTCATTTATCACACTGTATGTGTTTGTACAGAGTACATAGTGATACATAGTGGTGCATAGTGAAGTAAATAAATAATGTTTTCTACACAATGATAATAATATTATAAAAAAGCTCTATTATTGACAAAACTTTAAAAAAGCTTTACAACAAATAAAGCTGAAATAATTCTTATAAAACAGTTTTTAAAATATTAAATAATATTTAATAATTATATAATAATATTAAATTTAGCTGAGGCTAGTGATAATTGAGTTGAAATCATTCCAAAAAGACGTGTTAATAATAATAATAATAATAATAAATCAAACAAATTCAAATGGTTCTTCAATGGTTGCATAAATTAAACCATATTCCACGCAACAACTTGTATACATCCATTTCGCATTAGTAATCTACAATAAATAAATTAGCAACATCGCTAATTCATGTAATGTACTATGTATACTATATTTATTACACTAAATGTGTAGTTCACTTTCACAAAATTAAAACACCAAACTTTCAACGGTCACACATAAATAAATGGTATTTAACTAAATAACCTAAAATTGTAAAATCAAAAGTCAAACACTCAAAATACAATTTCCTCTCACAATTTTTAATGCAACATTGAAATTTACAGCTAATTGCTATAATATTAACTACAATGCGACAAGCAATTTGTTTTTAACCTACACAAAAGCAACCACAAAATTCATTTATTTTAAAATTGAACTAACAAAAGGTTAAATTCATGTCCATTGTAAATTACTTTCATTTATTTTGTAATTTTTTTTTTCTGTAAAAAAATACCATTTAGTTCGGAAGGTCAACTACTATTTACCGTTAATTACAAGATAAAAATCCACGATTTAAAAAAAAAAAAAAAACTAAAATAAAAGAGAAGAGAAGAGAAAACTTATTTTATGTATGCGTTTTTTTAACAGTAAACATTTTTAAACACAGGGTTAATTCAGAGTATTAATCATTACAAAAAAAAAAACAACAACAATAAAAACACAAAAACAAATAAACAACTTTTTATTTTGTTGATTCACAACAACAACAAAAAAAAGGACTAAATCTTATTAATTATGTTGCAGGTAAATTAGTTATAGAACTGGACCTTTTAGAAACTTTTTTTTTATATTTTTGGTTTTGTTGTTGTTTTTGTAATTTTTATCAGAACCTTCAACTAAAAAAAAAACACAGAACCTTTCAAAATAATTCTTAAATCCCTTATTTTAAAAAGAAAATTAAAGAAAAAAAAGGAGACACAAATATCGAAACATTTCGGCTCTTTAGGTCTTAAAAAAAAAGTTTTTATTTTTTTGTTGTACTTTATATTAGAGAATAATTTGATAAAAAACACAACAACATCAACAAGAAAATAAATAATTTTGGTAAAAAAAAAAGGGATAAAATAAATAAAAAATAAATATTTTAGATTTCGTTAACATTTTTTTAATACTAAATTAGGAAAAAAAAACCATAAACAAAAAAAAAAAGTTGCGCAAATAAATAAAAAATAAAAAACCAAAAAAAATTTTGTGTTAATCAAAAATTGAAATTTGGGCACAAAATAAACTTCTATAGAGAATATTATTAGGATGAAAACTAATAATAAAAAAAAAATCAAATGTCCAAAAATTAAATCTTGAAATTAT
Organism: Dolichopus griseipennis; assembly: GCA_963082915.1. Taxonomy (NCBI): domain Eukaryota; kingdom Metazoa; phylum Arthropoda; class Insecta; order Diptera; family Dolichopodidae; genus Dolichopus; species Dolichopus griseipennis. Next base: position 56,284,181 of record OY720441.1, read on the forward strand.
CAAAATTAACTAAATAAATAAGTCTCTATACCCCATATACTATATACGTACATTATTATTATGTACCAAAATATTTTTAATTACACTGGTATTGCCACTTTCCAAGGTTAGTAGTTTCATTTATTAAAACTATGTTTTTTACGCCAAGAAACTACCACTATATAGACCTACTACCCTAAGAAACCACCACAAGAATTCACACTATTAATTTTTCACTATTAAACTTTAAAATCAATTGTTCAACAGAAAGGCTGCTTGAATAATAAGCGCATATTGGAGCGAAATGGATGACACTAGAAATATAATATTCTTATTATTACATTTGATCTTAATGAATCTCATTTGCATTTACTGGGGCTTATCACATATAGAATGTCTTGGACTTCAAAATTGATACAATTCTATTTGTTTACCTACTTCTTCTATGAATTTTCCAGGAAAGACTGGAAAATAATTTTCAAAGGGGAATCTGCAACACTAAAGCTGTGATATGTAATGATAGTGTAAGATTCCTACTCGCTCAAACAAAATCGCCTCTTGCAGCCAAAATGTTCAATTATCGCCGGCTGAAGGGTAACGATTAGACATAAATGTGGTTTGAATGGAAAACCTTTTCATACCATATCTTGCTATGGTAAACTTGCATAATGGTATAATTGGACCTCTATCTTGAATTTTTCCAAATCATAAGTATTGGGAGCAAATATGGGGGTAATGTGTTCAACAATTTGGTGGTGCGACTTAAAAAGTTTTCCTATATTTCATAGTTCTACTTAAAAAACAAAAGCCTTGCAATATATGAATGTAATTTGATTTAAAGTACTCCCCACCTTGCTTAAGAACCTTTGCTTCAGGCACTTCGCGGAATCTTTCATGACCAAAACTCAATTGTAGTTACACGCAAGTTTTCCACTTACTTCCATGCTTAAGATTCCCAAAACAAATACGAGTTGCAGAATCGATGAGAATTGATGAGAATTGTATCTTCCAGAAACTAAATAAATGTATCCACTATTTTGCAGCTCAATGTTTTGTATACACAAACCAATTTGTTTTACAAATCACAGAAAATAAATTGAATACAAATATTAGCCCCTTTATTTTATCGGATGTCCTTTTCAATTACACAAAAAAAAAAAAGAGAACTAACGAGATGTATCAAAAAAAAAAATAAACGAGCAATTGAATAAAATCTTTTATATGATTTTTGAAGTCCTTATATTCATGGGTTTCCTTTTTTTTTTTTATTGTATATATATGTATATATATAAAACTTTGCCAATTAGTTAATTTCTTACAGTTCAATAAATTTCTAAAAGCCAAATATTATCTAATATCCTTACTATAAGTATATATAGTTTGAAAAACACATACACAACATATTATTAATATATGTATATATATATATATATATATATATATATATATATTAAATTATGGGGATGTGTGTCTAAAACTGCTAAGTTTAAAAGGAAGGAAATAAAAGTAAAAAAAAAACAAAAAACAATAAAACAAAAAGCCTTAGAAAAAATGGAAAATATTAAAAAGGAATCATAAGCACAAGAAATGATCATTAATTTTAAAAATATAATATGAACAACCTTATCTTTTAATATTTTTACTTTCAAAAATTTTTTTTGATTTTAAATACAGTGTAAAAAAATCTACAGATATTTTCTATGCTACAATTACTATAACGGATATTTATTGTCATTTTCATTTTATTTTTCAAAGGAAATTTTAATCTGCTTATATAAACAAAATTTAACTCATATTATTATGATTTATTCGGATTTTTTTTTTTTTTTTCTCAATAATATTATTTGCAAAAATAAATAACTGTAATATTATTATTAAGTCTATATACATACTAAAGTACTCAAAATTTGTGAGGGTTAGTATACGTTTTCAATTGTAAATTCTAAGTTCCAATCTCTTTATTTATAACTTTATCTTTTTCTGATATGGACATTTTATTTCATAAATTATCTCCGTTAATATTGCCTGGGATATACTCGATTTTTTTGCATGTAGCCAGTCTACCATAACTAAATAGTATAAGGACATGATCTTGGTTTTGAGTGTATCTATATTTGTCTAAGAAGATGAAGTGCTCAGAAGCAAAAAAACACGTGAGCAAGGTCTTCTTAATTTGTGGTAAAATATATGTAATATTAAACCATTTTCTGGAGTTTTTAATGCTCTATCATAATGACTTCTGATTAATGTTATCATAACATTATCTATTCTCATGATTTTGGCTTCCTTGTACAAATATTTATTAGAATAAAAATGCTTATATTCGGACTCAGGCTTTCTATGTTTTTTAATACAAACTCCTATGCACTTTTTTCGAATTTAAGTATTTTTTCCATTAAGCTTGCACCAATGTTGTACCATATAGGTACCATATAGACAAGATTTGGCCTTATTAATGTCTGGTAGCATATTATTTTAACTCTATTGCTAATATTTTGTTTTTGATGGAAGTTCATACATAAAAAAATTGTTCGCAACTTTTGCATACTTTTAGGAGAACAAGTTTTTGTTATTTAAATAGACAGCCAGTTTAAGTTTCGACTTAATTTTACCTTTTTATTTGGTATTTTTTCTTTTCTTCACTCATTAAAAGGCAAGATGAAATAAATTGGCATATTTAGTTTTGAGGTTCAAATAGCACGCCTTTTATGTGAAGATGTCTGACTGATCTATTATTTATTTATTTTTATAATCCCACCACTTACCATGAGTGAATAACCCTTTCCTTTTCAAATGTTGCAAGTGTGCTTATTTAGTATTATGATTAAAATTATATAATATTTTTTTTTTATTAGATATGATTCGAAAAGGATTTAAACCCAACACCTTTCTATTGAAAAGTTGTGGCCCCAAACCCCTAAAATATCTGTCGTATTGAACTAATTTACTTGAAGTGAAATTTTATTGATTCTTGCGAACGCAGAGTTGAGAACAGTTATTGTAAACTATTATATGATATGCAGGAAATTAATTGATATGAAGTATTATGAGAAAAGGTTGATCGTTACTGTAAAATATGGTTACGTGACTTAAGGACGTTCGACTTAATGCCATAATGGTTTTAAGTCTCAATCAAATGATTTTGCGCGTGTGTCTTTATACTTCATTTGAGTGAGACATAAAGCCATACCGTTTTATAAAAACTTGAGACTTAAAGCCATATAATCAATAAATTTGAACTGACTATACATAAATATTTTGGGGAAAGCGAATACCGTGATTATGAATTCAACTCTAAAATCTCTTCTAATTCAGAATATCATCACATATGCATTCATACAATAACATATATATATATACATATATTGTGTAACGTGCTTAATTCTGATGCATTCGAGTTCTGACTAGCCCTCGCTCGCAATACGCGGAAGCACTAGGGGCACGTTCTTTTCTCACCGCGTCTCTCCCCTGTTCTGCCACCTGTTAATTGATTATTTAGAAAAAGCATAATAAATTAATAGTTATATATTCAAAATCAGAGTTATTCGCTTTTTCCAGAATATTTATATTATAATATTATATGTGTAGTTAATATTATTGAAGTTTTCAATTAATTATCTATTGTTGAAAAATTTTTTTGAAAATTTTTAAATAAATTATGTATTATTTTTCAAATAAATAAGTCTCATTAAAGTGAGACATAAAGTCATAATGGCTTAAAGTCAAATGGCGTTAAGTCACGTCACCGTAAAATATATCACAACACACAAAAGTCACCAGCTTGCAAACCTTTGAAATCCTTTAAAATTCATTAAAAATTATCGTAAGTTGAAGTTTTTATTATAAACATCAACTCTGACCTTTAAAAGCAAAATGAATCAGACATTTCAGACAAGTAAAACGTACAATTTTGCTTCTAAACGCAATAGTTAACTTTTTCAACCTGATCATTCGTAATATTTTACTTCTTAAGAAGCTCAAACGTTTCTTTTTACTTGATCTTGTTGAACTTATTAGATTAGTCGTAAAATAGAACATTTAACAAACTTTTCTAATTAAATACTATTGGAAAATAAAAAAATCCCTAAAAAGTTCCATCCTTTATATTATTGACTTTACAATATTTAAATAAATTTTCACTATATTTTTTTTTAATATTACTATGAAATTGATTTTAATCGCATTAATTCTATTTTAAATTAGATTTGGATTTAATACAAATTTAATTTTTTTTTATATCCCACTACATTTCGACTAATAAAATTAATTCCCCTTGAGAAATTTAAAATTTTTATTTTTAATCCAAAGTCTATAAAATTATTTAAATCTAACCAACCAACAGGAAATACTCATTCAAATTTATTTTATTTTATTTTTTCTATTTTTATTTTCATTTTATATGATAGTGACGTCCATGTCTTAATCTGCAAAAAGAAACTAGAGAGTACTTTGTATTCTATTCAATTTTTTGTGTTTTTTTTTTAAATAAAAGCTAAAATCGAAAAATAAAAAAAAAAAAATAAAATATGTATTTTGCTTTCTTGTTGTTTTTATTTTCTTTTAACACAAATCTTTTTCTTGTTACAACTAAAAAATTAAAAAAAAAAAATAAAAAAACAAGAAAAAACAGAAAACTAAAAAGAAAATATAAAAGGATTTCCACACACACAAAAAAAAAAGAAGAAAAACAACAAGAAATATGAATGCATGTAAAAGGAAACAAACCGGACTTAAAAATTTCTTAATACATACACTAATACAAATATACATTAAATTTAAACGTTTATGCATGGAGAGTAAAATCATTAGGATATGGATAGAAAAGAAGAATAAATAACAATAAATATTCTAAAATATAAGAAGGAAGTGATGTCCTTCTAAAATTTGTGTGTATATTTTGTTGGAAAATGATTTTATTAAAACGAAAAACATTGGTAAGCAATACTACAACATATAGACACTTTTATGATGTAAGATCCACGCTTGAAGTATCTACAGTTATTTAGTAAAAGTATAACGAAATTTATTGACATTGATCTTTCTAAATCTTCTTTTATGGTTCGCTCATTGATCACATGGGCAGATATTTTTTTGAATAAATCATTTGGAATAAGTTGCATTTTCTAGGAAATATTATTCTAAAGAAACGAATTCAGAATAGGAGCTATTTCTAATTTTTGGCATTTAATTTGAAAATTTTGAAAAGTCAAACTTCTTTCCTTAATCATTCATATTCAAGTTTATTATTTAAATGCTTCAAATTCTGATACAGGAATCTTCCAATTCTATTGTAGGAAGCTTCAAAGTGTGGTAAATATATATGGAAAGAGAAAGTATTAAAAATATCTTTAGACCCATATGCACGTAGCTCACAGGAAATAAACTGTTTATATTACGCGAGTAAACCAATTTCTATACTTATATTGATCTTCTTCTTCTGGAGCTTCCTATCGTCTTGGACATTGATGAAGAACATTTTTATTATATATATCAGTGAATATATATTATATTGCTGCATTCTTCTAAATAGCTGCTGCTTGTAATAGTTGCGCGATTTATTTCAAGACAATCCAAATTCTGAAAATGCAAAGATATTTTTTTATACTTATACAATAACTCTGTCTTCAATATTTCCTAGGAGAATGAATCGAAAGATTTCACATTGCTGCGAATAATATGTCAAAGGTGAAAACCCTTACACTTTGTTTACTATTTTGTAGTGATTAATTTTTTCGGCCATTTAAACATCAGCTTTAGGTCGTCAATCTGAGCGTTGTACAATCTTTCGAATATTACACAAACAAATTTGCTTTCACTTAATTTTTAGCAAGCCTATCAAAGAAAACACTCAATTTTTCCATCCGTACAAATCATAACCGAAATCGTCGCAACTATTTTTTCAATGGAAACATAAATGACGAGAATTTCCGCGTTTTTAATGGTAAGCTCTAATTCAATTCATCTATAGTTATCTCTAACAAAATACGTTTTTTAGAGACAAATTTCAAATATCTTTCAATGAGGTTTATTAGAACACTCAATCAGGGTTACTATAAAATCTCAAATTTGAGTTAACTTATACCTTGAGGTATTTAAAAAAACTTTCAAACTGAGCTACAAAATTCCTATATTATACACAATATGTTCCCATATTCATAATTAACCCTATAGATTAGTAGTTTTTACGATTACAATACTTTTCCCCATACTAAATGTATATTAAATAATAAAAAGAATGAGAATATAAAAAATATAAAATTCAAAAAAAGTTACGGAATTATAAAAAAAAAAACAAAAATTTTGAAAACGACGAACATTGAATGAAAAAAAGAAAATTTCGAATGTAGCACACGACTTGATTCTTTTCTGTTCATGTTTTCTTTCCCACATCTAAAATACTTTTTTTTTTTTTGTTTTTTTTTTTATTCTTAATCTGATTCTTATTCTAATATTTTTTTTTTATTTTTATTTGTTTTCTTTGTATTTTTTTTTATTGTTAAGTGGACACGTCTCAAGTAATTCCTCCTGTTTTGCATAAAAAGAAAAAGGACATAAGAAACCATGTTAAAAATACAATGATGGCAGAATTTCAAAATAAAGAAGATATATATATATATATATGTATATATGTGTATATAAAAAGAGTAAAAGGAATAAGAAAAGAAATAACAGGAACCAAACATGAAATAAGTTCCTTTTCAGATTTTTTCTTTAATTTTTGTTGTTGTTTTTATTGTAGTTATTGTCTTGTTGTAAATGATTTGAATGGTCCTTGAATTTAATTCTATTTGTAAAAATTTATATTTGTTACAATATTTTTTTTGTTTTTTTTTTAATAATAGAAGGTACCGTTATTTTTTTAGTACTATTTGTTTTCTTATTACTTTTAATTCTATCTCTATCTCTTAGGTAATACAAATTTACCCTTCACCTGTTATTCCTTTGTAATTCAAATAAAAATTATCAGGATTTGTTTTAAATACAATCATAATGCCTTAGGCTGGTTCTACGTCGCAAAACTGAGCGCCTTAAAATAAAGTTGAAAGGATTGCTTTCGAAGTTCAAGTTTTTAGTTTATAATTTTTTTGTTGGATTTTGTTTAGGAAAATATTAGCTATGGGCTGTTTTTACAATACAAATTCAAGCAACATTTTGGAAATTATTTAAATAATTGATAAATTCCTTTCGTGATTTTAATGTAAAAAGAGGTTATGTCTTGCAATTCAAAAAATCGCTTTATTTTGTAACTTACTGATTACCTTCTTAATGCAACCCTTTCAATATGTAAATGTCATAATCTTATATTTTGTTTATAGTTGGGGTATCCGGTTTTTTTGTAAACATTTTTTAATTACTAATTGAAAGAATTCTAGTTGATTATCTAGAGTTTTAATACAATCGCTATAAAGATTTAATTTTTCCATCAATAATTCAACACTTACTTTTCTATCAATTTTCCAACAACTTATTAATTCTTTCAATTAAAGATTTTGACATTCAACCATCAACAAGCGTTTACAGTAACACTAAATGATTCTAAGTTGTTCTTCGTTCTTGGTTATACTAAAACTCTTTTGAAAATGTCAAAAATATGAATGCAACACTTTTGATTAGCACTCATTCGCGTTGTCAGCGTTCAAAAATCAAGTTTTAATTAGTAAAAATTAAAAAGTCACAAAATTTCAACAAATAAATGACAATCAAAATTTTAAATATATTTTGACATTTATTTTGAAATTCTAAAGCGTTGTAAGAGCTTATGCTTTGGGTACAATAAGCATAGCCATCACATCAAAGTTGCATAATGTCAAAAAAAAAAACCGTAGCTAAAAATTGTAAGTTAAGTCTTAGGTAACTTTTGCGGCGTTAAAATTTTAATGATTACTTTTATTGTATGCGTTTGTTTTGTTTTCCATATGTTTAACTTTTGAAGTAGTATTCCTTCTTAAATTGTTACGATAATTGTGCTAAGTTGGTAAAAATATATAAAATGCATAATTTTATAACAATATATTATTATATATTAGTAGTTTCATAGTTTAAATATTGACACTTAAAAATGTCACAGTCCTTCAAGTCAATATTGACCTCAAGTGCAATTAAAATGTCAAATATCATTTAATACTGAAGAAGTTCAACTAAATTTCAACTTTTTTTTTTGTATTCACCGTACGGGTACGAATTAGGACATTAAACGTCAAAAAATTTTACCCACTTAAATTATTTTCATATTATTTACTTTATTTTTGACATTTTACAAGACAAATGTCGTACATACGCGTACAACTAAAGCACTCGCTTTACATTAAAAAAAAAATAAACAAGTCACAATTTTTGTTTTTAAGATTCATGTTTTTTTTTATTGTTGTTTCTTTTTTCTTCTGATTATTATTTTACATTTTCAATTTTTTTGTTTTTCTTTTATTTTCATTTCCAAAAAAAACCAAATCTCATATTATGAATTAAATATCAGTGTTCAAATTTTTTTCATGATAATAAAAATGAAAATGATTTAAATGGAAAATGATGAAGATGTTGAAAAAAAAAAAAAAAAAATGGGGAAAACAATCATTTTTTTTACTCTCAAAAAAAAAAAACAATAAATAAATAATAAAAATCAACAGCTAAATGTAAATACAAATTATCAAAAGATATAGAAAAGGACAAGAAGCAAAAGAAGGAGCACAAGAAGGGACATTAAAAAATAAAAATTTGATAGAAGGATGAAATAAAACAAAATAAAAAGATAACAATTTGGGTAACTGTTAATGGATTTTTTCCTGTTTTTTTTTTTTTTTTTTGTTAAAACATAAATGAAAAATAAAAATTAAAGATTTTTTTCTTGAAATTTTATAAAGCGAAAGAAAGAGATTAAGTTTTTTTTTCTGTATTTTGGTATTTTGGTATTTTGTTTTATTTATTGACCCTTTTTTTTTTTTTGTCTTGTATCTCTTTGACTTTTCATTAAAAATTTAAATTTTCTTTTAAAAATAAAAAAACAAAAAAAAATTAAAAAAAAAAAAAAACGTTCAATAAATACAAAAAAAGCTTTTTAACAAATTTATTTCCCCGAATCTTATACTCTTTGTTCTTTTTTTTCTCATTCTAAAGTTTTTTCCATTTTTTTCTCTCTCTCCCCTCGCTTTTTATTGTTGTTGTTGTTGCTGTTGTTGTTGTTTTTATTATTAAGTAAATGTCATTATTTTCTCTTCATTTTCTATTTTTATTATACATTTTATAATTTGACATAACGGTTATCTAAAAGAAATATTTTATTTTTTTATTTTTGTTGTTGTTGTTTTTTTTTTATTATTTTTGGTTGTATTTTGTGTTGTTGTTGTGTGGGTTATATGAAATATAAAAAAATCTTGGTATTGGCAGTAATAGTGACATTAGTCGCCTTTGATTATTGTGATCATTGTAGAATGACGATTGTGGTAAGTAGAGTAGTGGTGGATAGTGGTGGTAAACGAGTATGTATCTGTCCCTTAAGGTTAAATGTAACGGTTATAATAAATAATTTGTTGTTGTTTTTAACCTTTTTTTTTTTTATTGTACTGTTTTGCATTTCATTTAAATATGTCAAACAGTAAAGTATGGCAAATATACCGTTATACAATATAAAGATGAAAGTACAAAGTACAAAATGACAACAAAACTATAGGTATGTTGAATTTTATTTTTCTTTCATATTCCGAATAAAATGGCGATACACAAAAAAAACCAAACAAATAACAGTAAAGAGTTAAAAAAGGAGGGTATTGAAAAAAAAAGACAGGAAGTAAAATATAATAGGAGGAAGTAGAAAAAAGAAAAAAGGTATTTTACAGTTCCAATACAAAAATATACAATGATTCCTCTGTTAAAAGAATTTACAAGAAGTACAAGAAAAAAACTTAAAGTAAATTTATACAAATTTAGAATATGAAAAAAAAGAAAATCAAAAAAAGAAGAAATTGCAAAAAAAAATTAAATAACAAAATGCGAAGTGAAAAAATGAGAAAAAAAAAGAGGGGGGATAATTTTATTTAAATATGCAAATAAGGATAATATATTATTAGTTCTTATGTATACACTGGTACCAATTATGCAAAATATTATAAAATAACAAAAAAGTAAAAAAACAAAAAAAAAAAAAAAATGATCCTAATTAGTGAGCTTTGCCTATATTTAACTTTGGTTCCATTCCATTTTATATAAGAAAAATTCTTTTACAACTAATTTAAAATTTTTTTTTTTTTGTTTTTCTTTTAGTTATTTTGTTTAATTTGCGGGTTTTTCATTTTTTTGTTTTTTTTTTTTTTTTTGCAAATTAAACAAATTTATATTTTTTTCCTCTTATTTAACTACTGAGCCTAATTATTTGAATTTAGCTAACAAATAAACAAATTTGCTTATTTTTTTTTGTTGTTTTTATTTTTTCAATTTAATTTTTTCTAATTAATAATATGAATTTTTGCAATTTGGACCCGATGGAAGGAGTGGTGCTTAACTAAAGACAAAAATAAAAATTATGTTAATTTTAAAACCCTTTTTTTCTATTTTACTAAATTTAGTAAAAATTAACTTGAAAAATTTTTATAAATTGTTTAAGCAGTTTTTTTTTCTATTTAAATAATTTTACTTGTATTTTTAATTAGTCTACTGTTTTTATAAAATAAAATGATAAGATTGTAAATTAAAATAATTAAGAAACATGGACAAAAAAATTATTTAATAAAATTTTTTTTTGTTTTTTGGACTGATGAGATTTTTTTTTAATGTGAAAACTTAAGCTAGGCAATATATATTACTAAATTGGAAGTTTCATTATGTTAGACCTTGAGTTAATTGTAGTTAATTTTGAAGAAGAGATTAGTTTATATTTAACTGTCGTAAAATTTAAATATCGATATTCATTCTCTATCAGACCTCTATTACATATTTCAAGTATCAATACAATTACCAGTACTATTACCTCATAGTTATTACTTAGTCAAGTACCCGATAAATACTTAAAAAATTTACTTGTAATTCCCTGAAAGTAATTAAATGTTGGGTTAAAAAACTTTGTTGTATATTTTTGTTACTTACCTATTTTCAGTATTTAAATACAAAAAAGTACCTTATCAAAATTTCAAGTACTTTTCAAATATGTTTTCACTTAAATGCGTAAAATTGAGTTTAAACATAAATTTGAATATCTCAAAAAAAAATATATGAGTTTAAGCCTAGTTTTTATTCGAAAAAGTGAAGAAGAGTTTAGTATAGTAGACAGTGTCAACTCTGGGATACCAGTATGACCGTAATATCGACATCATATATCATCAGAAAATTTCAAAATCGTAGCTCCTTTATTTGTTGAGTTATCGTGGGGACGAACGGACTGCCGGACATACATAGCTAAATCGATTTACTTTTCGATTCTGATCCGATCCATGCCTTTGAGTCTATATCTACCCCCTGCTTCTCTGCGTCACAAACGTAATATCAAATTTAATATATACTTTTGCCCAATAGTCATACGAGTATAGTAAGGCAATACAAATCTGTTCTCTGCTATATAACCGCGAAGAGTTATAAATAGCTTTCATATAGATAGAAGCTCGAATCTCGAAATCTCGTTGGTTAATCTGGTTTTTTTTCAAAAAATATAGAAAATACAGGGTGTCCCATATTATATTTAACAAAGAGCAAGAGGTGATGGGCGATGTTAAAACAATAAAAAAATTCTGTGGAAAGTGGGGTCTATATTTAGCCCCGAAGGATTTTTTGTAGCCTTAAAAATTTGTAACTTTTTAAATAAACCCTGTATATTGAAAAATCTAAATTTTAAAAATAACCATACCCCAAAGGGGATGGCTAACACCCATTACGAGGAATTTATTTTTCCTACAACTTTTATAATTAATATGATTTCTTTTTAAAAATATGACCTGACGGCATTTAAATTGAATAAAAATTCGTACCTAGCTCGTGTCTTTATTCTGCATTAATAGGAAAAAAAACCTATTTTTGGAAATTGTTACCGAATTTATTCATAAAATACAACAACTTTTTTCAATTTACAATCTATAACTTACAAGTTTATTTTTAGAATGGGCTCTATTAACGCCTACTACTACTTTTTTTATCAAAACAGTATGCACGTAGGCAAAAAGATAGACAAACTCACTGAGACAAGGACAATGTTTAAAAAAAAAAATACTGGAAAATTTGTTTATTTATTAACTATTTTATTTTATAAAAATACCATTTTGTTAACTGGTTATTTCCATGTTATTATAATATTTACAAGCAAAGACTTTTATTTCAAATATCTATTAATTATGAAAATTAAGAAATTCCCCATGTATAAAAATCAAATTTATCAAAACCACTTCAGTAACTATTCTATTATAGACTATTAATTTAAATTAAAAGTAGAATTTAAAAGCAGTTAATGGGCCCCATTTAATTGTTTTTCTCTTTTAACCATTACTAATGAATTATTTAGAATAAATGATGTAAAAGAAAAGGAATAACAAACTTCTAAAATAATTTTGGAACTAAAAATAATTGGATTTTCTGAATTTTAAATTATGTATAATTATTTCTGTTCTATTAATTCAAGTGCTTTCAAGTGCTTTTAAAAAATGTATTTTCAAGTGAATTTTATATTTAATTTATAATTAATTATATAGAAAAAACAATCGAATTTAATTCTAAATTAAAATTTTTTTTTTAATAAAATAAATCAAAAATAGGAATTTCTTTCTTAAAAGAATTTTTTAAATTTTCAAATAATTATTTTGAACTAGCTGTTGGCCCGTCACAGAATTACGGAATGTCAATTGAAAAAAAACTTCTTCTAATAAGAATTATTTCGAATTTTATTATATACATGTACATATATTGTATATCAATATTATTTTCTTAAATAAAGTCGAAACTGTTACATTTTGTAATACGTAGATTATATTTCGATTCTAGTAATTGATACACAAAAAAAATGACTTATTAACTTCTTGTTGTTTCTTAAAAATTTGAAGATGAATAATAAGTTATGTAGTCTACCTTTTGTATGTTTTAAATTTGATAAAATTTCGGGGTCGTAAGTTCAAATCCCTTCTTGGTGAATTTTTTTTTTTAATTTCAATTAATTTTTTTTTTATTCAATTACGTACTTGTTTAAATTTTAAATTTTTAAATTTAAATTCGATAAAATTGTTTGTTAAAAGATTTGAAATTTTTTTATAGGTTTATTTTGTTTCAATAATGATCTATTTCTCCATCTATCAACTTTATGTAGACATATTTTTAAAATGTTGCTAAGCTCTGTTTATTGTTTCATAACCTTTGTTTATATTCAAATCCAAATACTTGTATGTTGCCAACATTCTACAATGTACCAACTCAACATGTTTAATTATGTACCTATTATGGACATAAAATTGAATTATGAATTGAGTTTTGCATTATCAAATGCAAATTAATTTTTTGTTTTTTTTTATTATACGTACCTAATTAAGTTAAAAAAAACATATTTGCTTTGATTACTGAGGTGCAATTCATTTAGCTTTATTTCAGGGGTGAGATGAGGGAAGCTTTGAAATTGCTTTGAAACATTGCTTGCTTTATTTACTTTTCAAAGCAAAAAGCAAGCAACGCAACAAAGCGTTCATTTGGCCTTCGCCATTATTTCAGTTTTTAACTGAAACTAATGAAGATTTACTACAAAACTGCTCATTTGAAGCATAGTCTTAGTTTTTAATACCAAAATGATTTACTATTTATTTAAAATTCCCAGAAAATCTTCTGTGATTTTTAAAACCGAAATCAATTTTTTCATAAACTAAAAAATTTTTTTTTTGTTTATTTTTTTTTATTAAAAATTAATAAAATATTTTTTGGCCTGCTTACGATAATTTATGATATTTTATTTTCTAAAATAAAACACGTTCAACAAAACATTAATATTTTATTTTTTAATAATTGAACACATCCAACAAAACACATTTAATTGAATGCGTTTGTTACACCTCATTCTAGACAAATATATTAATTATTATTATATTATAATATAATTAATTGGAAAGTCTTAAACATTTTAATATTCTCTAAATATGTTTTTTTAAATCAAATAATTCATATTCTTTTTAGAGTTATAAATCACAAAATTTGAACTTAATATTTTACAAGAAGCCTCGTTTTTTAATAATGAAGTTTTACTTTGTGTCCTCTAAGAGTCTCTTAATCTTGTGTCAATCAGTTCCTGAGCAATTATTCTTTGGCTTTTATCCGAAAGTTAAAAATGACTCCGAAAGTTAAAAATGCTAGGCGGTATTTGGTCTAAGGAAGCCAAGTAATTAACTTTGGGGCAAGGTTTAGTAGCTTGCAGCATAGAAGGTTTAACATTCAAAAGCTAAATGTTATTATAACGCGGCAAGTATTTTCGTAAAATTTTAAGATATTCGGACCTTTTTCAGAGTTTAACCCGATTGCTCTGGAACTAATCAAACAACAAAGTTTACATTAAGAATTTTAAATTCAAGTAAATTAAAGATTTCAGAAATTTCTAACTGCAAGGTTCGGGGTATGCTAAATACTTATTTTGGGCTACTTTCTTATTTTAATTTAGGGGGTATCTGGGAGTTGTCGCGGAGAACTATAAATTTCTTCAATTTTGTAAATAATTATTTTGCATAATAATATTTTAAGTCACTTATGACAATTTTTCAATAATTAGCTTCCGGTTAAAAAATTTCAGTCCATAAATTTTTTAAATAATGCATTCCTTCTTCTTTTTGTTTTAGTTTTCGGAATCCATTTTAAATTAAACAATATATATAATTTTTTAAATTCAACTAAGTTTAGACTCGGTTAATTACAAATAACAATTATTTTTAAATAACAAATCACCATTATAAAAACACAATAAATGTTTTTGATATTAATTGGAAAATTAAATTAAAATAAATATTGTAAATTAAAACCAAACAAGATTTAAAAAAAATAAAATAAAATAAAAAAAAATATTTAATAACATGTAAATTATGGTATTTTGCAATAAATATTACAATTGAATAATAAATGAAAATTTAATTAAAAAAAAAAGAAAAAACTATAATTTTAATAAACATAAAAATAATTAACATCAGAAAATTAGAAATATACCGAATGTACATTGTATATTTTCATTATTTTAATATTTTTAATTTCCAGAATATTAATTTGAATATTTTAAATTTTTGATAAAAAAATAGAAGTCAATTATTTTAGTCAGATATTTATTTTCCCATATTAAATGCCCATATTGTCGTGTAAAATACTTTAGAATATACAAGATGTTTCCAATTCGAAGGTGTTCCTTGAAATGAGTGATCGGGCATGTCAAGACGAAATAAAAAGTGGTATGAAAGAGGAAGAGTTTTTTTTCTATTGATTTCCGAATTTATTGTCGCCTTGAAAATAATTTCGTGAGTTTTTTCAAAAAAACCCCTAAACTATGACCTTCATTATAATATCCAAAAATGTTTGACAACTATGACAGAAAGACTTAAATCACAAAAAATATTGACATTTTAACTGTTTTTATTAAATTACTGTAATTTTTGCATAAAAAATCGTTATTAATTTACTAATGTCATTTTGAAGTCGCTTATTCCTCAACTCAGTTTAAGTCCTCACATATTTTCCACATTTCTAACACTTTTCGAGATACGTTTGGCGATTGGGATTGTTTTTCATACAAAAGAGCCTGTTGAAAATCAGAAATCATTTTTTACGTATAAGGGAGATAAAACGTTCGGACACAATGGTTCGAGTAATCTTGTTCATTACTTCATTTAACATTGCGTTTCGATACAGCCAAATTAGTATATTCAGCAGCATTTGCCGCCGAAAGAATAGTTACCTTTCTAAATTCTATTATATTGGGAAATATATACCTCTTCATTTCGGGGTAAATTACTTTTGTTTTCCGAAGTTTCGTAACAATGTGATTTTTTATTCTTGCTAGTAAATGCACAAAAACTACTTTTTTTTAAATATTAAATTTGATTTTAAAACACTTGTTACCATGGCAACATTGAAATTTATCTCCGGCTGAATTCGGGATAAACTATAAGCTTAAGCTAACTTATTGTGAATCCAATTCAACATTGGAACTGAGAACAAATGGTGAATATATTCCCACACAAAATATTCGTATAAAACGTTCAGATAATTGAATACCAGTAATTCCATTAGTATTGAAACCGATTACAGTACTTTACCTTGTACTACTGCAAAAAATAAAAGCCAATAAATAAAAAATATCTAATTATTAAATTTACAACCATATATATATATTTTTTTTTATTATTTTATTTTTTTTACTATATATTATATTTACTTAAAATTATATAACTTAATTTATTTATTATACTTCATATTCAATTATTTATTTTTCATTAATTATTTGTTACAGTTTATTTACTTTTAAATATATATTTTTATTATATATTTTTTATTTATATTTATTTAATATTTTTTTTTTTATTTTTATTTTTAACTCTTGTATTATAAATAACTATTATACAAACAAAAATCTCATTTTTTTTCAACACAATAAAAAAAAAAAAAAAAAAACAAAATATTAAAAATAAAATATTAAATAAATTTTTAAATAAAATTAATTACAAAACAAAAACATTAAATACAAATTATATATATATATTATAATAAATCGAGTGAAAAGTTTTTTTTTTAATTTAGTTCAAACAAATAAAATACCATTTTAAATATATATATATATACATATTATATATATTTATATATATATATATATTAAATAAAACATAAACAAATTTTAATTACTATTTTACTTATTTATTTTTATGATATTTTTATTTTGTTTTTTTTTTATATTTTTCATTCATAAAACAATAATAATGTTTTTTTTTTTTTTTAAATTACTATTTTTTATTTTTATTTTACATACATTTTTTATATTAATTCTTACTATATTTAATTAATATAACTAAATGTAATTTTAATACAATAATATGTATAATATACAGAGTGAAACAGTTGTGATAATTTGCATAATATACAGGAAGATTTTAAAAGTTCTTAAGACTATGAGAAGAAGCGCTCTAGTTAGTCTTTATAGTAGGTGTTAAATAAGTTAAGGGGATTCTAAGGTTTAACTAGTATCCGCGTAGGACCAAATGACTGTATATAACAGATAGCTGGTGTTGCCAGCTTTCAAAAAATATTTAGCTTTAATGGCGCATATTATCCTTCAAGGACGAAAAGGACATTTAAAAGTATCCTTATTATTTTAGTCTATTTTACAAAAACCGTTATAACTAGCGATATATTGAATATATATGTATTCAGTTCAAGCTAATAATTAAGATGACAATCTGGAGAATATTTTACCGTTTATTTGATGACGATAGGTGCTGCCGTTTTGGAGATATTGTAGTTCAAAGTTGAAAATTTGTGCAAAAAAAAAAATTTTTAACATTCTTTCTCTAAAACTCATATTTTTCAAAATTTTGCAAGGAAACACTCTAAATATTTTTACATCGTTGGAAAGCTCTTATTTTTTGCTATAATTTGGGAATACATAAGGTATGTCTATATTAAAGCGTTTAGAAGATATAAGCATTTATGAAATAAAAATTTTTTTGTTTTGTAATTTTTTCTGTATAAAAAAATGTTGATATGTTTTACAATTTTTTCAGCCGTACTTTTTAAATGAATTAAATAATTTTATTTTTGAAAAAAAAAATTTTAATATGTTATAAATATGTTTCCAGGTATAAAAAAATTCCAAAAAAAAAAACAATTCCAAAAAAAATAATTCCAAAAAAAAAATTCCAAAAATTGAAATTTAATGACAAACTATTTTTTAAAAACAATAATTTTTTACATGCATATTTCAACAAATAAAAATTAAAAAATAGTGGGGGCTGCCGCCCCCAAACCCCCACTAAACGAATTATTGAAACCCTGATTTTAAATCCAACTCTAAAATCCCTCCTAATTCAGAATCTCACGTATACAAATATATAAATATTCTGGAAAAAGCGTATAATCCTGTACTTGTAGCCAACTATAAAATCTCTCCTTAATAATTTTTTACATGCATATTTCAACAAATAAAAATTTAAAAATAGTGGGGGCTGCCGCCCCCAAACCCCCGCTAAACAAATTATTGAAACCCTGATTTTAAATCCAACTCTAAAATCCCTCCTAATTCAGAATCTCACGTATACATATTATGTATAAATAAAGTATGAAAATGTATTTTTTAATAAAATTGTTGTGTCAGTTTTTCATTCATGTTCTCTGGTGGGGCTATTTGTCAACATATACCATACTTATTATATACCGTTTGAAAGAGTGTCAAAGGACCTTTCTAACAGTATAATAAAAAATACAGGGTGCTTTTGAAAATTTCATAGTTATAGTGGTTTTTTTGAAAGTTCAAAATTTTTTTTTTTTTTTGTTTTAAATTTCCAATTGAAATTGCAATATCTCCAAAACGCAAAACCTATCGTCATCAAATAAACGTTTAAATATTCTCCAGACCGTCATCTTAATTAATAGTTTTGATTAAATATATATATATTGAACAGATCGCTAAAATAACAGGGATACTTCTAAATGTCCTTTTCGTCCTTAAAGGATAATATGCGCCATTAAAGCTATATATTTTTTGAAAGCTGGCAACACCAGCTATCTTTTATATTTAGTCATTTGGTCCTACGCGGATACTAGTTAAACCTTAGAATAGCCTAAGTTAATTAAGAAAATATTTTACATTTTAATTAATTAAAGAAAACTTTATGGGTTAAATTCATGAAACTGATCTTGAATTCGAAATATACTATTCCAACACACACATGCTTTAACTCAAAGTTTAGTTTGAAAAGAACAATTTAAGTTCAAATTCAATTTTATGCATTCAACGTATATTTCTTTAAGTAACACAATAATATATAGTCAAATACCCTATTCACACTACGCGAAAGTAACATATTATCTGCGTTAACGCGTTATTTAGTTGTTAAAATTTCCAAGTAACTAGAAATTTGTATGAAAAAAAGTTGTCAAAAGTATTGTGAAAATAACACGTTACTCTCAGTTTAACATGTTATTTTTCAAGGTTGTGTACTTCAATTTTTTAATATAATCGATATTTTTTCGATTTATCAATTTTTTATGAATTTTGATAACCCTTAATTTTAATCATTTTCAAATTTTTTTTTGAAAGATAATTTTTTAAAAACAAAACAATACAGAAATGTAAAAAATTAATATTAATAAATAAAACTGTCTAACAACTAACAACTAAAAACGTAGTCTTTAACGAATTGTTATTAACATGAAATATGACGGCTATAACATGTTACTTTCGCGTAGTGTGATTAGTGTATTAGCCAATTTCAAACATATAATTTCATCTATAAATTTGACATCTAGATAGACAATATTTAGTTATGTCATTTTCAATTGAATATTTGTTCTAATATATGTACTTTTACCCTATAGGGAACAAATGGTTTTGACAATTTTTATTCTCATTATTGACTATTTTCTTTCTAAATTAAAATTTGTTTGTTTTAAGTTTGTAATTCAATTGTTGAAAATTTCGATTTACGTCTACTAAAAATTAAATGTGAATCAATGTTATATGTTATATTAATATAATTATTGAAATATTATTACTACGATACATTTTCGATCTATCTGCTATGTTTAAATCTTATGGAATAGGTCGTTTTCTACCGTTATCTGCTAAGTGAAATAAAGGATGCAGTTTTAAGAAACTCTACACACTTAGTTAAACTCTTACAGTTACACTTAGTTAAACTCTGATAGTTAAACTTAGTTAAACTCTTTAAGAAACTCCTTGTTAAAGTTTTAAAAAAATCTTAGTTAAACTTTCAAATCATTATAAAAGAAATTTTAATGAGCAATTTTCTAATAACTAGCTACTCAAAATTCGAGCAATTTTCGAACTCAATTATTATTTATATTTTTATAACCAAATAATTAAGCCGCAACCGCCAATTTCCTAGCTAAATAAGTCGATTAATTTGTTAAAAAATTAATTTTAGAAAATTTTTACCTAAACTACATCTAAAAATATTTTACTTGATGTGAACTTACACTTGTTTAACACTCTGTAAACATATACAATTTAATAAAAATTTATAAGTCTTTTAAATATGTGTGTTTATTCCACTCAATATTTTATAGAATACTTAATGATTTCTAATTGGATTGATTAATAACCCAATCTTTATAATTTAAATATATATATATTTTATATATATATATATTATATATATGTTTTACATAAATAAAATGTTATACATAAAAAATAATAAATACTATAATAAATGTACAAAAATATCAAAAAAATATAAATTATATTAATTGAAAAATAAAAAAAAAAAAAAATTTTTTTTATATATGAATATAATCCAATAAATTTTAAATACGATGAGTAAATGAAACAAGATAATCTAAAAATATTACAACATTTAAGTATTTATCTATAGTATTCTATGTTCTATGTTTTTTTTTTTTTTTTTTTTTTGAATTCAGATACATTTATTACCTTCATCAAATCAGTTTTTAGTTAATTTTATTTACATTTTTATTTATTTATTTTGTTTTATTTTTTTTTATATTTATAATATATGTATGTATATATCTTTTAATGTACACATATATGTATATATTTTATGTACAAAAAAAACCATATATATATAAAAAATTAATTACAATTTTTCACCACTTAAATTAAGTATATTGTAGTAATTGTGATCTGGGAAACGTTCCAATTCAATATAATCCATTTCAGTATGCAATAATTTATCTAACATAATTACTAATTCTGAAAATGATGGTCTTTCATTTGAATCTTTGGCCCAACAATAAAACATTATATTATATAGTTCACGACGGCAATGTTCTGGTTTCTCTAATCGATATCCATCTCTCACCTTAACACCAAAAAAAAAATAAAAAAATTAGAACACATGAAATATAAAATTATAATAAAATAAAATTTATAGATATAAAATGTTATTTTATAGTAGCTATTCATATACATTATTAAAATTAGAATACAGGTATAAATTTATATATGGAAACATATATATATATATGTATGCATATAATTTTGATATCAAAATCATATAAAAACGAGGAAGAGTGTGGTAGAGTAGACTGTGTCAACTCTGGGATACCCGTATGACCGTTATATAAACATTAATTACTTTTGGCAAAATTTCAAACATACCAGCTTTATTAGGTGTAGTATAATGCTCATATAAAAGAAGGAGTTGTATGGCAGATACTCGAACCCTCTGCAGCAGACCAACCAAATTTTGCAGTAACTTTGGCCATTACAATAAACTATTTTTGGCAAAATTTCAGACACCCAGCTTCATTAGGTGAAGAGCATTGTTCATATAAAATAAGAAGTTGTATGGCAGCTACTCGAACCCACTGCAGTAAACCAACGAAATTTTGCAGAAACTTTGGCCATGAAACTAAACTACTTTTGGCAAAATTTCAGACACGCAGCTGTTATAGGTACAGAGTAATACTCATATAAAAAAAGAAGTTATTGCAAAAAAACGAATTTGCGAAAATTTCAAGATCCTAGCTCCTTTAGTTTTTAAGTTATCGTGGTGACGAACGGACGGACGGACCTACGGACAGACGGACGGACATACGGACAGACGGACGGACGGACATACATAGCTAAATCGATTTATTTTTCGATTCTGATCCGATCCATACACTTGAGTCTATATCTACCCCTCCCCTCCTCCCCACTCCTTCTCTGCGTCACAAACGTAATGGCAAATTTATTATACCCTTTAACTATATAGTCATACGATACGGGTTAAATAAAAACTGAAAATATTAACAAGCAAGTGATGAGAAAACAAAAGGGTTTTTAAAGCACATTTTCAAAATTATATCGTGTTTCATACTGAGTTTAGGGTTAAAAAAAATGTATATTAAAATAAATGATGATATTATAATTTAGTTATTTCATCAATTTATTTATTATGAATAGAAGTGAAATCAATACTTTGATTATAATTCCAATGCAGTGAAGACACCTCTTAATGAGTATCGAAATGTAATGTTGGAGCTTCGATAATAATGTTTAATTTTCTAAATTTGGTGACTATGGAGAGCGCCACGAAATCTCAAAAAAAAAAATCACAAATGCCAAAATCCCAAATTAAATACAAATCCCAAAATCCCAAATTTCAAAATTCCAAATTAAAAAATCCCAAAATACCAAAATCCCAATTTTTTAGTTAGTTATAATAACAAGGTTATATCTTTTCCAGAATAATTATATATATGTTAAAGAGGGGATTCTGAGTTAGTAGAGATTTTAGAGTTGGTTAGAAAATAAGGGTTTCAATAATTTGTTTAGCGGGGACTTGTGGGAGGCAGTCTCCACTATTGAAAGTTCTTTATTATTGAAAATATATATTAATATCAAAAATATCTAGGAGGAGTTTTATAGTTGGTTACAAAACAAATTATGATAACGATAGTGGTTTAGGATTTTGGTATTTGGTATTTTGGAATTTTAGGATTTTGAATTTTGGAATTTTGTGATTGGGATTTTGTATTTGGGATTTTGCATTTGGGATTTCGTATCCAGCCTTGATTATATTACAGATTTATAAAAATGGGAAAGTTTTAATTTTAAGTCCTAATAGCCATTCAATGGGGAAGGTTCCAAAAGTTTTACTAAGCAAACTTATGGTCCTCCGCCACCCACTTCTTTTATCGTTTTCATATTGAAAATATACCTTATAGAACTCTTGTTATAACAATTTATATATATGGGTCTTTTTCTGATTTTTGGGGGCTGTAGCTCCTAAACGGGCGGAGCTACAGTAAAAAAGGATGCCAAAAAAAGGTCTTCGATGAAATTATTTTTTTTTATAATACCTAACCGTAGGTCAAACTTTCTTCTTTCTATATCAAACGATGTAGAGGTTTTGTAAACATACGGACGGACGGACAGAGTAAAACTATATAGGCACTTTTTTTCAAAATTTTTTGAAAATGTGCTAATTAAGCAAAATGAAAAAAATATTAAATAAAATTATGCAGGTACAATCAATATTCTGTTATAATAATTTTTATCTTCAAACTAAATTTATTCACAAACACTTTCAATGAATAGGTGAAAATTTACCTATAAAAGAAAACAAAATTTCAATTCAACCTTATTTTGAGTGTACGTACTTAAACTTCTTAAATGAGAATGGGATTGGGTATTTAAATAAAAAAATAAAAAATTTCTGGACTCGGTTTATATATTATTTTTTAATATTAAAAAATATTAGGCTATTAAGTTTCTATATTGAAATAATAGGTGACTTGGTAAGAATTGTTACTTAGATTCAATTAAAATATTATTTTAGTTTGCAGGAACTATTATTTACACATTTTTAAACTCAATTTGTACATTCAACTCTGTATTGGTATTGTATACCCGTCAATATAATAAATTTTAAAAACTATTTGTGATTTGAATAGGGAAAGTAACTGTTTTGTTCCTCGAAAATTTTCAGCTGATATCACATATACGAGTAAAATGATATGGTAAAAGAAAGTTATAAGGACTGAACAAACAAAGTCAATAAACAGAAATGAAAAAAATCCGATCTATTAGCTACATTTCTTTTTAAATACTTTTTTCGTAATATGTATAAATCCCCAAATACAATTTTTATAAAAATTCCCAAAATAAAGGAAAAAAGTCACTAAATTTTCCTAAATTTGGGAATTTCTTAAATTAACAAAAAAAATTTTTAAAGTTTCATACAAGTTTTGGGGACTTTTTTCATACAGCTTTTGATTAACATACAATAAAAATACAGAATCAAATGAGTTAAAGTTTTGTTCTAGCCTCAAATCAAATAATTTGTATGATATAAAATTAAATGTAGTTTAAGGCACACGGACTCTGTTCTTGAAAATCTTTCAAAATAATTGAAAGAGCGCGATATGAAAAAATGATTAAACTCTATTTAAACATGATCGAATTTAAAATAACACGTTTTAAAATATATGAGTAAAATCAATTTAAAACGATTCCAAAAAAAAAACACTGAAAAAATAAAATATTTTTTTACGCGATTTACTTTTCACACGAATTTTTACGAAACGTATCTTCGCGTGAAAAGATAATTAGGTAACATATGAAATATTTTTCGCTGCATTCACATATACATGGCTACATACGCGTTCTTTAAAATTAGTACAAAAATCAAGGACAAACCTAAGAAATATTATAAACCATGATTTGCATCCTTATCCAGAGACATACGAGTATGATCGAATATCAAAATTTTAAATTCAAATTGCAAGATAGTGGCTAAGAACCAGGGTGGCGTAAGTCACAATAAGTGAAATTATCATTTTTTAACTTAATCGTTATAAAGTTTGGCTATAAGTTGTTAAGAAACAAATTTTAAAATGAATATTAATATTTTGTGTAATGTTAACAAAGTTATCAAAAATTTTATAAAATTATATGACAATTCAATTTTAATGATCAAAAGTTATATACATAGTTACATATAACATTATATAGTGCACTATGGCCATTTTGTTTAGCAATTTTTAAGCTTTACTAATCCAATTAAAAGGTTTGTAATTAATTCAGGCCATGGTTGGTTCATAACAAATGTAAATTGTAAAATATATTAAAGTCATTAGATTCGAACAAATTATAGAAGAAGGGGATATTATCATTCTCATAATTATAAAATTCATCGAATTTTTCTAAAATAAATGTAAAATATGTCTTTGATTAAATGAAAACTACGAAATAAATGACCGACTCTAATGATGATTATATGTAATACAAATTCTACGAAAAAAATAATGTCATATTCAAATGATGACATCTAATATATTTTTACATTTCAAATAAAATTCCTTAGTTTGTTTAAAAAGTATATTCATATATGTTTTTACTATAATGTATTTACTATAAATATAGGGTAAACTAAAACCTTCAACAGTCATAATCACCGTACATAGCATCCAACTTTACTCTGGGGATAATTTAACTGATTTTTTTTTTTATATCACTTATGCGTATTGATATGACATTACCAACATTACCAACCCTACCTAAAAAATTTAATTCTAAAACCAAATCTATTTCTAGAAATAAAACATTAGTAACAATGATGACTACATACATTTAATAGAAATGTGAACTCAGTTGTTTGTTTGAAAACAAAATAGAAAATATGTGTAAAATGTTGTTTGTGTGAAAATGTTTTTTTTTTTTTTTTTTTTTTATCTATGATTACTTTGATTTCCATAGTTACAAGTTTTTTGTTTTTTTTTTTTATTTATATCTCTATTTTGTTTTATGTAGTTTAACTGGGATCTACTTAGTTTTGTTTTTTTTTTTTTTGTAAGCTCTTTAGGGAAAAATAAAAAGGTAATGTTACAATTTTCCCATTACAAGAGGACAACATCACCAACAAATACAAAAATATAAAAAAAAAAAAAAATACAGAATAATAACAAAATGAAGATATGATAAAGAGTAATACATGAAAAGGACATCCAGGACATAATATTCAGCAAAACACGAATTATCGAAAAGGTTTAGAAAGATAAAAAAAGAGAAAAAAAAAAAAACAATTCATTGTTCTTGTCTTTTTTACTCTTAAAAACAAAAATATAAAAAATTGAATATACAAATTTTATGTAAATAAGCGAAAACCACTCAGTTATTGACATATTATGAAAGTTTACTCTTTAAAAATTTTTATTTGAAAATAATGTTTTATGAAGTTCCTTTAGTTAAGAGAATTGAGGACACGATAGTCGCGTTGCTTATAGCATAGCTTTTTAAATAAAATGAAGACAAAAAAATATCATCGTGTTTTTGCCTCTTTTTTATAGCTCCTATTAACTACCATAAGATGCCTATGTTTTACCGAGCTACTATTCAAATTGTTTAATGTTCAAGAATATATTTGCATTTGAGTGAATTTCCAAAGATTATACTTATTTGAACACTTAAAAAATAAGTTCCAATCATCAACATCCGTGCAAAAGTACAAAACACTCTGAGTTGGTTACGAAATAAAAATAATTTCCAAGATTCTGAACTAGAAGGTATTTTAGAGATGAACTGAAGGGCAGAAATATGCACTTTGTTCAGAACGTGGATGTGAAAAATTCCTAATTGAGAGAAATTTTAAAATTGTCTTCAAGCAAGGGTTTTCCCTTTTTTCTTTTTTAAATTAATACATGAGATTTTAAGAAATGAGGTTTTGAAACACGTGAATTCGTAGCCAACCCATCAAAATACATCATAATTATTAATTAAGGAATTTCGACAAAAAAAAGAAATTTTAAATATAGATTTAAAAAAAAAACGAGATTTTGAAAAACCAATGAACGAAAATTTTCCATATTTAAAAAAAAAACAATTATAAATATTCGAGACTAATTTGATAATTTTCAATACTTTACCGATATATTGTACCCGGGGGGCTACCTTCACAATTAGTCGTTTTGCCTGAATATTAATTACTAGGGGGAAAGTGTAAGTGTAAAAATCAATTTTTTTAATTCTGAATCAACAAGAATAACTACACATCTAATTTAAATAAAAACTGATCTGAATTAAACCATACTTATTAAATTATTACTTTAAATTATTAGATTTCGTAATCATCTCTTTAACCATTTGACCGCTTGGTTACTTATTCTGTACTTGCTAAATGTTCATTTTGGCAAAAAGGGCACGTGAATTAGCATTAGCCTTTTATTATACGTATGTAATAGACATCTGCACAAATGTATTCAAAACCTCTTTCAAAACATTCTATATTTTGTAAAACAGTGAATATTCTGTTTTGAACGCTTTCAAAACGAATAGAACAGAACATATTCTGATTAGAATAGAATGAAACAGAACAAAAAAATTTTGGAATGGAATGGAATGTGTATTCATTTATTTTGAATACAATGAATATGGAATGTGATTATTATTCGCATTTATATAGCGAGTATTTAGAATATAAATTTTTATCTTACATACGGAATTAATGTGACATTAAAGAAATCATATTATGAAGAAATTATTTTTAATTTTATTATTAAATAAGCTATATTATGTAATTATATATGTAAAATGGGTATACCATATATTTATGTAAGCATTTAGGTAAAGTGGACAGAATAGTGTGGTGGTGATTAATTTAACCAAATCAGGTAAAATATGCTGTATTATGTATTGCGACTTTTTTATGGCTTCTAAAAGTATTCTTTTATGCTGTGGCAATAAATATTATTCTAGATTTAATTATTTGGGTTTTTCAGGGTAATTTAAAAAAAGTACCTACTCAGTAATTTAAAAAAAAAAAATCTGTAAAAAAAATACAAAAATAATTACTATATTTCCGACTACCGACTATTTTTTTCATTTTGGTTTATAATAATAAAATGTTAAGGTTTAATGCTAAATTTTAAAATATTTAATATTCAAATATATTATCTTGAATGTACTTTTAAAATTAAAACAAAAGATTATCTATTACAATGAGATGAAACACTTTAATTTACACATATTAATACATTTTTCACATCTACCTAAACAAATACTTCATCGCTAACGATCATTTTATTATTTTTTTTTTTACTTTACAATATAGCAATAAAGTTTTTTTTTTTTTATTGTTTTTTTTCTGGCTTGCAATATTCAATAAATTGTACGAAATACACCGAGTATTTCGAATATTTCAAAGATATTCGCAGTATTCCAATTGTAAAGTTCAAAACATTCGAACATTTGGAATAAAAAAGTTTTAATTCATTCCAATTGGAAACAAACGAAACGAATATAACATACATTCGTTTAGGTTTGAATGTAATTCATATTCAAAGATTTTCAAATGAATATATGGAATTAGAATACGAATTAGAATGTATTCAATTTGTCTTCGAAATTGAATACATTTGTGCAGATGTCTAGTATGTATATATTACGAATAGATTAGAAGGAAAATAAATTTGTTTTACCTCAACATTTAAATTAACATTTTAATAATATTTTATTTTTTGGTTAAATTTATGTTGTAAATATATTAGAAAAACATTAATGTTAGAAATAACTTTTAAATATTTTGATTTTTTTTCCTATTTTTTGCCAAACACTAAAAAATTAACGAAAGAAATAGTATGTTACGTGTATAAATAACACTTGACATAACATAGGGCACGCTAATAAGCAGAAGCAGCAGTAGCAGAAGCAGCAGCAGTTTATCTTTTATTATATTTAGAGTCTCTCAATTAACCTTTTTAAATAACTCCAGTTACTTCAATATAATTTTTAATTCATATATCGACACATATATTCCATTTATTATCAATTGTTTACACATTACCAATTCCTGGTAATATTACCCTATACATATTATAATATTATCTAAACAGAATTCATATAGTTCATGAATGACCTTTTCTTTATGAAAGAAACAAAAACGCTTCCCAAACAAAAAAATGAAGAGATGAACAAAGTTTTCCTCTTTTGTACTTCACAAGCTCATTTCTGTTATTACTTATACCGTTATCTGTAGCTTATTTTGTTGCTAATATGTTTTATTACAAAAAAAAAATAACGAAATGGTGGGTTCAATCTTTATATATTGGTCTTAATTTTAACACAGTAATGATATATTCAGAACAGCAACTGTTTTTACATTCATATATTATAATATAAATAAGTATATATATATTTTATATATATATGTATATTTTATATAATAATATTATACCTGAACATGTAATACATTTCAGATATTTACATACGTCATAATAGTGAACAAAAGAGTATTAACAGAGTTTGTATATTTTTTCCGTACTTTTTATATTTTTTTTTCTAAGTATCTATCTTTTATTTTAATATATAGCTGCTTTATTTTTTTATCCTATTACCTAGGACCTAGGTTGTCCTGTCTTTTTTTATGATTATTTTGTATATATGGAAAATTAAATGCTATTAAAGTTCGGAACATATACAAAAAAAAAAAAAAAACAATTTAAGAATTGAATAAATACACGAACATCAACATACAATGTATATAAATAAGCAATAACACACCTTTAAGATTGGACATGGATGGTTGTATCATATGATGTTGCATAAGAAAAGCTTTAACCAAATAAAATTTCATACAAAAGACAACAATATAACCTAAAACAACACTGAATACATCAGAAACATTTAAAACGTAACTTAATTGCCATTAGATTTAAAAAAGAAATGAGAAAAAAAACACTTATTGCAAAATAAAACAGATTAAAGAAAAACGATTACTATATAGTTGAGTTGATCTTACAATATGCAGGTCATTAAAAGAATATTAGTTTATGTCGAATATGTCAAGAAAGTTCCAAAAAAAAAAAATTGAATATCCTGCCCATCAGTTTTACATATACTAGGGTTATACTTAACAAGAAATACTATCAAAAACCTGGAGGTATTTCGTCGTCTGAAAATTGGTTTGCTCCATACATCAAATGGTCAATTTTGAGTTAGGAGTTGTTTGTGGGGTTTTAAAGTGAGCTGGAGAGCAATAAAACTTATACGTTTTCTGCTAACTTCAATATCTCTTAAACCACTGAGGTTAGCAGAAAACGGATAAGTGCAATAAACGCAGTTTCTTTCCAAACTCTACAAACAACTACCGACAATTTAGCGTATGGAGCAAACCAATATTCAGACGACGATTTATCAACCATCAGATTCACCACATCATGTAAATACAGCTACCAAACACCATTCCGAATGAAGAATTGCGACAAGAAACCAGGACAAACATGGTTTTAGTAGTTTGGATAGCAAAAAAACTGAGATAAATGGATAACACTTTGAGGAAGCTATCAGAAAATAAGGTTAAACATTATTTCGAACGATATCTCCAGTATACGTGACGTATAAGAAGACCTAACCTTATAACCTGTCGTATTCAAATACTTAAGAAAACCCGAAGATAAATCGTGCATGTTGCATATAAAATAACTACCAAATCATCGGGATACATGGCAAAAATTCATTAACATACGCTATGTCTTATACTACTATTGCAGGATTAGAGAAATTTGTCGATTAACCTGGATTATATATAAATTTTTAATCTTAAACCATAAACTTTTTAATAGATGCTGAATTGCATCATGGCATTTTGAAACCCAAAAGATCTTTTGACAATCGTGCATTACAAACTTAATTTCTGAAAAACAAAAAATTTTAATCAATTTTCCTTCAATTATCCAACTTCCGTTGTTAGAACATAACGGTAGTAACATAAAACCTAAACAGAACGGGTAAAATGACTGCAATTAAGTGTACTTTTGGGAACATTCAAATATCCTTTTTTTTTCGATTTAATATTCTGTTTTTTTTTTGTTATTTTTTTAATATTGTTAATACATATATATATATATATATATATATCTATATATTTATCTTTATTTGTAATAGTATTATTATTATTATTCTTACCTTTCGCATAACATCTGCAGCTGATATACCAGGATATGGTGTAGAACCTAATGTAACAATTTCCCACATTAGTATTCCAAAACTCCAAATGTCCGATTTAACCGAGAATATGTTATCGTAAAGTGATTCTATTGCCATCCATCTACAAATACAAAAAAAAAAACAAAAAACATATAGAAAACCAAATATAAATATGTGTATGTGTATATTCATATAAATAAAGGATAATAAAAAAACAAAAAAACGTGGAAGATAAGCCGATACAAACACAAAAATAAAAAATAGAAATAAAAAAAAAAAGGAAATGACAAAAATAAAAAAATAAAAATATATGCAAATTAAAAGAAGATTATCTAGAATTAATGGGTATGTCTATGTGATTCTTCTTCATATATCCTTTTAACGTCCTTTTTGCCAGCTAGATTTACTAACTTCCAATTTTAAAGATATTTTGATTAGTAATTTAAAATTCTAATTTTTTTTTTTGTTTTTTTTTTTGTTGTATGTGTACTTTGGTTTGTATATGTATATTGAGTATCAAAATAATTATATAAGATAGTATCCTTCCACAATGCATTAAAAAGGATTTCCAATTGAATATTAAATAGTATATTTATGATAGCTACTGAATAATTTGATTATTCAAATTAGTATCATTACTATTTTTTCATTTTCATTTTGTTTTCTTCATTTTTCAATTGGTATCATAATAATTTTTCAGTCCTAAGTCTTAGTCCATTAAAAGATTTGTCCATGTTGAAGCTAGCATTTTTTAAGGACATATTTTAAAATTTTTGTTAGTTTGTCCATTCGCCTGTTCTTATGCTTACAAAACTTTTACACTATTTGAAATATGGTAAAAAAATATTTACAACCATAGTAGTCCTACAAAGGCAAAGTGCAGATAAGTCATGTAACTAAAGTTTTAAGAAAAGTTCCATAAGTTATATCTTCAATTTGGAAACGTCAAAATAGTAGTTGTGTCTATAAACTTTATATTTATAAGTTACACAATGGGTTACAGGGCTACCAAACAGTACTTTAATTTACCGTTAATCGAAACTCATTGTTTACCAAATCCTTGTCTTCTTATACATTTCAAACGATGTGGGCTTGGACCGGATTTTAAAACGAATTAGATCTTAAAAATAAGGATGCATCTTTTAGGGGACCTTTTAGGTATGGCCCTTGGCTTAGAACCGCTATAGGGGGTGAAAAACCAAAGATTATAAATTTTTAAACAAATTCAAATTTGAACACACCTGTCCAAAGTTTCTTGACGTAAAAACACGAACTAAAGCAACCAAATTATATCTTAGTGTGATTTATGGAACATTGCCTCAATTTCAAAATGTTCTTTTTTAAAAACCGTTTTTCTATCACTGGTTTTTTTTTTAAATTACGGTTGACAATATGCTTTTCTTTTTCTAATTCGTTCGTTTATTTCCAGAAGATTGTTAATGGGTCGAACCCTTGTCTTGAAAATCTTACTTTTTCCGAATAAATTTTTTTTTAAATACGTTGAAATGGGGTTTAGGTACAAAAAAAAAGAGATTTAAGGTAATGATGATGTTAGACCAAAAATAGACTTTAATAATTTATGTCCTGCTTTATTTTTTGATTATCAAATAATTTCAACTGAAATCCAAAACAAATAGATCGAGTCTACATTATTTGGATTTCAAATTTTGTATTTTGGATTTTATTTCATTTTTTAAATTGCTATTTTTTTTGCTATTTTTTGATATTTTCTTTCAGAAAGTTAATTACCATCATAATTTAGGACAAATAATAAAATAATAAAAAAATGAAAAAAAAAGATTAAAAAGCAATTATAAAACTGACTTATGTTAACAAAGAATAATAATCAAAGTTTGGGCAGAATTTTTATTTTTCGGACTATTAAAAAAAAAAAAAATTCAATGAATATTTAAAAAAAACCAAAATTGTCAAAAATAAAAAAGGAAAAATAATTTTATTTGGAAAGGATCTAAAATATGAAAATTTTGGGGGAAGGGGGGGTTTATTATTTATTTTTTATTATGAATAAATTCAGGAAAAAAAAATGCAAACTTTGCAAAATAAAAATTAGATTAGTTGTTTATAAAAGTTAATTGGATTCATTTTAGGAGAAATTATTTGAGCTCCCTTTACCCCCTCCACCCCTCACATGATAATGTTAATTACTTATTTTTTTCTATTTGAAAATAATTTACTTTGATAATTATATTTGTTTGGGACTCGTTCAAGTTTTTTTTTTTTTTCGCCTTTTGATTGTTTAAAGTGGTACATAACAAAATAAGAAGTAAATAATATATAAACTGCCATCTTGATAATTAATAAAAAAAAAATGCAAAATTGTAAAATTTCCAGTTTGCCAAAAAATTTTCCCAAAAATAAAGTAAATAAAAGAAATTTTAAAATGATTAATTAAAATTTTTGAAAATATTTAAAATTAAAAAAAAGGATTTGTAATTTAAATAATCGAAAGGGTCGATGCTCGATACACGTACAGTGTGCCGAGGGAGGGAAATGTTTTTTTGTTTTAAATCTGGACCATCTCCCATAAATACTTGCTAATCAAAATTCATTGTTTTGTTTTCAATTATGATTCTGGTAAAACAAAATTTTACAAAAAATTGTATAATTAGAATATTCGATTAAAGATAAGTTGTTGATGCAATACTGTCCTCCTAAGAAAGAAAGTCGTTTCTACATTTTCTTGGTTTTAGGTAATTTAACTTTTAGTGTTTTATATTCGCACATCGTTGAAAAATTTTTGAATTTTTGAAAAACAAATAAGTTAAATTAAGAAAAATAATTTTTTTGAATTTACTAGAGATAAAATAGTATTTGGCGTTCTTTGTTAATTTGACATACGACTTTTTTGCTTAAGCAACACTAGATTTATTAAGTTATTAAAGCTTAGACATAGATGCGATTTAGAGGTAGATGCGAAATAATAGTTATCAGTTTTAAATGAACTTACAACGAGATATGTGACATTTTTTCTTAGTACAAAGTTGTAAGACATTTATCTGTTTTCAAATATTCCATTATCCCGAAAAATCGCTTTTGGAGCTTAAGAATTTTTTCCTTAACACGGCAGAATAGAACCCAGTTTATGCTTTTCAATTTCAGAAAAAGATGTGATGTGATGACTTGTATGCATATGAATAATTTGACATTAAAAATTCTGCATAATTTGATTATTAATTTATTTATTTATTTAATATTTACATGGGCATACAATCCATTTGCAAATTGTCGGGCCCTTTTCCTTTCTGATGGGGGCCATAATTATATCATATATTTTATATTTTGCTATGCCTACATTTTGTCACCATGGGGATTTTGTTGAGAAAAATTATTTTAAAATATTTTTATTTCTCAATTAAATGATTTATAACCTGATTCGGAATCGAACCCGAACCCCCTCGGATAATAAGCCAAATGGTTACCCACTGCAACGCCGAGACCCGTGCAAAACTTTAACAATAATAATAATATTTTTTTATATATTGAGTATTGCAATTTAAAAATATAAACTGAAATTGATTGTTTTTAAATGGGTTTTTATTATTTATACACACATTATAAAAGGTCTGTGAGTTAATTTAAAATGCTATTTATTTTTATTGGAAAATTACCAAAAATGGATGGCAATTTTGAAGTTCGTACCTAAGGGCCTTCAATTGCCAGTATTGAAAAAGAACATAAGAGTCTTTTTAATTTCAAAATGGTTTAAAGAACTCTTGCTTACTTATTTCGAAGTCCGAGAGATTTTTTGACTTCTTCCACAACTGTATAGTGTTAACAGTTAACTATTATTCCGTTACAGCAATTATTTTCCAAGTTAAATAGGAGTTTTAATCTACTATACTTTATGATCGTCTTCATTAAGCACTCCAAAACTTTATTAACATTAAGAACTAATTTGGTTAGCTCAGTAATGTTCTTCCATATCAATAAAGCACTGTATATTAATTTTTTTTTTTCTAATTAATAAAGATTAATAAGCTCATGTATAATATAGATGGACGTTAGAACTAAAGTGGAGATATTATTTTTTCATTATTGGGGTGGGTCTTAATGAATTGTATACATACAATTAGTTGTGAGATCATCGAAAGTCATTTAAGTTACAACATTTAGAATAGGCTTAAATGTCCCTTACAATAGTGACCATGGCGTTGTCTTTTCAATATTACTCATTACTAACAAATCAATTTCAAAATTACTTGCGTAAAAAATTTATTATTTAAATATTTATGGAAATCAAATGATGTTAAAATATTCTGCCATCTAATTCTCAATTAAAATTAAATCTAAATTGAAAATCATAAAATATTTTTTTTTTTAAATTTTTCAAAAAAAATTTTCTTCACTTAAGATTTTTCTTTGAATAAATAATTTTGTAATTGAAAAATGGTTTTCATGAAAAAAATTTAAGAAAATTTAAAAAAATTATAACAACAATAAGGGTTTTAATTTTTTTTTGTAAATATAAAATGAAAAACCCATAAAAATTTCCATAATAATTATTATATTTTCTTATTTTACCTAAATCAAATGAAAATATACTAAATGTCTACTACTCCTTCAAATGTCGCTAATAAGGATTATTTAAAATTAGTTCATTTTCCATATTTTCTTTTCTTTCTTTTTATATATATAAATATATATACATATATATAATGTACTAGTATATAACATAATGTATTATATTATATAATAAAAAAAAAAAATTATAATTTTCTCATTCCTTCCTTCCACATATATAATAGACTTATTATGTAGATTTTTACTTACTCCTTACAACAACAAAGAAATTCTTGTTTTTTTTATTTTAAAATATTCGAAAATTTATTACTGTAAAAAAAAAAAATTCATAAAATAAAATTGGAAAAACCGTTACATAAAACAAAACCTCAAAATAATAAAAAAAATATTATAATATATTTTTCATTCCTTATAATTTTTCAACGAACCAAACCCAATCCAACCTTCTTTCAACCTCAATCAGCTTCAAAAAAAAAAAAATTTAATTTCCATATTTCGTTTTTTTTTTTGTTATTTTTTGTTGTTGTTTTGATTTTTGTTTTTTTTTTTTTTTTGAAAATTTTCCAATTTTCAATTTATTTCCTATCTATTTTCGCTTATTTTGCACATTTTCTTACTTCAATTTTTTTTTTTTTTAGTTATTATCTAAATTCCCATTTGAATTCTTTGACATGTTTCGTGTTTATCGTTACGGATACTATCAAAGTTATTTTTTTTTTTTTTTATTATTTTATGTTTTTATTTTTTGTAACCGTTAACGAAGAAAACGGTAATTTTTGTTAGAATCCAATAACAAGGACTAGTTAAAAAAAAAATAAAACAAAAAAAATCAAACATAAAGGACATTCAAGGATTCAAAAAAAAGAAACTAGGAAGATTGCAGTAGATTAGATTGTGTTAACTATAGGATACCCGTATGAAAGTAATATAGACATTATATAATTCGGTTCATTACGTTTTGCAAAATTTTGAATCACAACTTATTTGACTATGAATTGTGTTTAAAAGAAAATATAAGTTGTATGACAGCTCTTCAAAACCTCTTCCACTACTCTGACGAAATTTTATTCAGGCCTTGGCCAATAAAGTTAAGTGCTACTGACAAAATTTCAGATACCCGGCTTCAATATAATACATTAAGTTATTCTCATATTGAAAAAGAAGTTGAATAGCTGCTACTCGAACCCGCTTCACCCGCTACACTAAGGAAACCATTTTTTGCACAAATTTTAGCCTTAAATCTAAACCATTTTTCGCAAAATTGGAATATCCAGCTTTATTAAGTAAAGAGTTATCATGATATAAAAAAATAAGTTGTATAACTGCTACCCGAACCCGTTGAGCAAACTTAATGGATTAAATATCGATGATAGCTATTGCATAAAAACTAATTTATGAAAATTTCATAATCCCAGTTCCTTTATTTTTTGAGTTATTGGACAGCTTGACGGCTGATCCAATCCATTCTATTGAAAATAATCTACACTTTCACTCCCCGTCTCTGTCTTTCAAACGTAATGACAAATTTATTATACCCTTCGATCTTTAGTCATACGGGTATAATAAAATTAAAAAAAAAGAAACGAAAATTAAGGGGTAGGTGGGGGAAATTGAAAAAAAAAATTGGAAAATTGTAATGCAAAAAAAACCTTATGTTATTTTTCTATATATTTTATTTCTCTAACCCCCTCGCCCCCTCTCCCCTTTCTTCTTTATTCCAATTTCTATATTTCTTTTATTCTTTCATTTTTAATATTATGATTTTTTCTATTTTCCAATTTCTGTTTTTTCCTTTTGAATAAAAAAAAAAAAAACAAAAAAATAAAATAAAAAGAAGAAAAAACAAAAAAAAAATTAGTAGCACTTTACCCTGCATTTCGTTACAATTTTTCACATTCAAATTATATTTTTGCTACTTGTTTCTTTTTTGATTTTACATTTTTTAATTTTAATTTTTTTTTACCGTTATTTTTTTTTTTGTAATGTTTATATATGGGTACTACTTATGTATATATATTATATATATATATATGTATAGTAACTCTAGTAATTCACTTTCTATTTACCTGATTGGGAGTTTTCCTTCGCTTTTTCTTTCGTAAATCTTTGATGTTATTACATCACGTGCAAATCCAAAATCAGCAATTTTGCACGTATGATCATCAGTTATCAAAACATTTCTGGCTGCTAAGTCCCGGTGAATTATCTGCAGAGAAAAAAAAAAAATTTAAAAAAAAATATAAAATAACAGTAAAATAAAAAAAAAAAAGAGTGAATAAGAGAATAATAAGGAATAATAAAAAGAAAAATTTTTTAAATTATAAACATTTCTCTTTTTAAAGAAGTTCAAAAATAAAAAAAAAGAAAGAGAAAAAGAAAGGGAAATATTATAATATGGTAAGGTACGCATGAGAAGTTAACGGTAATTTTTTTGTTTTTTAAAATTTCATTCTTCGAAAAAATTCACTTTTTTATTCAGTTTTTTTTTTTTATTTTTTAATTTGTGTTTTGTTGCAGAATATTTTAAAATTAATTTAGAAATTCTTTTATAATATCATGCACGTGTGATAAATTATATTTTACTTTTATAATGTAATTTGTAAAGTTTTTTTCTTGTTTTTTTTTTGTTTTTTTGTATTTTATTTATAAATGTATTGATTAGATACTTATGTTGTTATTACAAAGTAATTTATGTTAGAAATTTGATAAATCCAATAATCGACTAATTTAACTTTTTTAACATAAAATTTTGGAATTTGTGTAATTTTAATATAAAAAAGAAACATTATATTCCTTATTAATAATGGTTGCTTTGTAGAATAGAATCTAGAATAAAGAAATTGTAATTTGTTTCATTGAAGTGAACAACTTCGAACATATTATAATCGATTTAGGGTCTATAAAAATAGTATATTCTTATTACTTCATATCACTGCAACTGTTTAGAATTTTAAAAATCGATATGGAATAAATATTAAATATTATTTTTTAATAATATCATAAATTTAATTACAAATT
Source organism: Dolichopus griseipennis (assembly GCA_963082915.1). Classification (NCBI taxonomy): domain Eukaryota; kingdom Metazoa; phylum Arthropoda; class Insecta; order Diptera; family Dolichopodidae; genus Dolichopus; species Dolichopus griseipennis. Next base: position 56,322,297 of record OY720441.1, read on the forward strand.
CTTTAATTCTACACAATAGGTACATTTGCGGACAAAAAATGAGGTACAAGATTAATTATATTATTATATTATATTATTTATATTTTTTTATTTTCTAAAGGTTTTCTTAATTTTTCAACAGATTTGGGGTGTACTTTGCCAGACTATTCTTGACCCTTCGTACTTCTTTTTAGAGTTGTTTTTGAATCTACCCCCAGCCTTTATTTGTTTACAAACTACGACTAATTATACTAATAAGAAGGTGAGGTGAAATAACGTTCTGCGTACCAAGTTCCACCAATGGTCATTTAGTTTTTAAAATAAAACAAATCAATTGCAGTGTTATTGCCAACTACCAATAAAATAGAAAGGGGGTTAGTTAGGAGAGATTTTAGGTTTGAATTCAAAATCAGGGTATTCCCATTTTACAGAATATTTATATACGTGTTTATGTGGATTCTGAATTAAAAGAGATTTTAGAGTTGGATTCAAAATCAGGGCATTCCCCTCTTCCAGAATACTTATTTATGTGTATGTATGGGATTCTGAATTAGGACTGATTTTAGAGTTGGATGCGCTGCTTTTTTTCCAACTCTAAAATCCGTCCTTAAAAGGGTTTAACGGTTTTTTCAGAATATTTATAAATATGTTTATGCTAGATGGTGAGATAGATAGAATTTTAGAGTTGGATTCAAAAATAGGTTGTACCACCTAATATATAAAAACTTATCAAAAAATAAAAATGCTATAACTTAATATTCGAACGTTCAACTCAAATCAATTTCAATTTTACATAATTAATTTAACTATTTTACTTTTATTTTATTTGTTTTTTTTGGCTGAATTTTTCAGCACATGATTCCAATTTTTCTTTTTCATACACCAAATTTTTTATCAAAAATAGCTCTACTTTAGGAATAACATAGAAACATTGTACTTTAAAAAATAAAACCGTTTTTTTTCGATAGACACAATAAACAGCTAAATATTCGTGTAATAATGTTTCACTTTATTTTTTTATTATTATTTTTTATTTTTGCATCAAAGTTACACAACAAAATATACCTTATATGTACAACATGTATGTATTTAATAAAATAAAAAAAAAAAATGGCAGGTGTAAGATACGGTTCTTTTCTCTTAATTTACCAAAAAAAAAAAAAAAAATTGGAAAAGCAACAAAAAAAAAGTGAAACAATAAAATTATAAAAGTTCAACAACGCGATGAATTAAAAGTTCTTTAGGATTTTTTTTTTCTTTTTGTTTTTTGTTTTATGTTTTTTTTTCATCTACTAACGGTTCTGCAATGTATTAAGACAAGTAAAACACTGTAGCACCTGCTGGTTCATTATAAGTTTTTTCTTTTTTGTATCTTTCTTATTACTTTTGTTGCTAATGTTGTTATTGTTGTTGTTGTTGTTGTTTTTTCTTGTGCAGGATATTTAATCCTTATTTTAGTGTAGTATGAACCATTGTATATTTTTTTTTCCCATCTCAACATTCATTGATTAAAACATATAATAAGTGTGTGTGTGTGTGTGTGAGAATTGTTCAACGCTGTTGGAATTTCGTTAACTTTAACGAAATTATAGAACTAATTAAAGTAATAATTGAAGATTCTATTCTTTTATTCTTAATATTTTGTTTTGTATCCAGTTTAACTTAATTAAGATTTTGAAATTTAAGAGGGAAAATCTTTTTGTATAATATTTTGCTTTATTTTAAGAAACTCAGATTATTTGGTTTGGAAATGGTTTTTGGAAGATTTTATTCAAAAAATCCTTTTTATTTTTGGTTTGTTTATAGAATTTTAGTGTTGGAAGAAAAGAGATAGCATATGTGTTTTATTTAGGTGAGTTTTTTTATTAATAAACTAATTTGGATTATAATTTGATTGTCTAAGACAGGTAAATTGTAATAATTATTCATTTATAATTTAGATTTAAATATTAATTGAAATGGTTTACAAAAAAAATATTTAATTAGGAAATGAATTTTAACCACTGGTAGGTATTGCAAAAAAAAGTAATTTCATAGAAGAACTTTTTTCAGTAGCCTCACCCGTTAGCTACAGCTCCCCAAAATCGGAAAAAGCCCTAAATTCAAATTGCTATAACAATAGTTCTGTTTGGCATATATTCAATCTGAAAACGTTAAAATACGCTTTTCAAATTTTTAAAAGGCAAATGTATAGGGTTATGGAAACCCGGTACTAAAATTTACCATTATGCCCCACACATCGGGTTTACCGCACATATCTTTTAAACGGTTTTAGCTAGAGTTTTGAGCTAGAAGTCGGTTAACAACATTTTTGCTATTTTTAAACACCTGTAACTTTAATACTTGTCCAATGCTTTTTTTGTTAATATAAAAAATTTAAAAGTCCAATATTATATTTTACAAAAATGTTAAAAAATTTCCTTCAATTTAAAAGGGGTTCTTTAAATTAAAGAAAGTGTGTCTCAGTTTTAACCATTTTTGATAAATGGACCTAAACTAAGATTAAATTACTAAATAAAATTTTAAGTAATATCTCAAATTTTGGTGGAATCACAATTTAATTCCTAGAAACTAAAAAAAATTGGTGCGGATATCCCCATTTAAGGGCTATTAGGACTTTAAAATTAAATATTTACTGTTTTTATAAGAAAACAATAACTTAGACACCAGTGTATATATTTCCTAAATTAAACGTTAACACTGAAAATCCAACATTATATATCGATCAAATACTCAGTATGAAATACTATATAATTTTGATAATGTGCTTTTTTAAAAACCCTTGGTTTTTTTCATCACTTGTTTAAATTAGTTTAACCAATTTTTAAAAACGGTCCCATATCTTGGGAACAAAAAGTCAAATTGATATGATTTAATAATCTTAGTTCCCAATTCTGAAATAGATATACATATAAGATGAAGGTGAAAAAAATTGAGATATATTTCCTCAAAAATCGCACCTAGGAGTCTAATTATTATAATATTACTTAAATATTTTGATAAGCATTATTACTTGGTAATCTTTACTTTATAATTACCATGAAATATATTTTATAATAATTATTTGATAGTTTCTTTATCATAGTAAAAAGAATTAAGTATTTACTTGATAGTTCCTAGAAATTAATTAAATATGAATTTCAATTACTGTTGTAATTAATTATAATTTTGAGTGATTATTAGAAATATTAGGATTATTAAATATTAAGTTTTATTTTTAATTGATTCATTTCTCAAAAATAAAATAATATTCGTAAAAGTAATTAAAGCATCAAAAATTACTACATAAGTAATTAAATTTTAAAAATACATGCAAAAGTAATTGAATTCCAAATTTAATTACTTTCTAGAAATCATAAAGTAAATATTTAATCCGTTTTACTTATAATTAAATTCTCAAAATACCAAAATAAATTACAGTGGAGGTAACTTTTCCAACATACTTGAAATTTTTTAACGATTGACACTACGCAGGTTCACAATTGGAACTCAATTTGAAATTAATTACATTTAAGTTAATTTAAGATAAGTACTTACACGATGAATTACTTATGCATTATTACTATTCGAAACTTCTACCAGAATAAATAGTGTAATTTGAAAATTATTTGTAAGTGAATTAAAAACCCTACAACCGATAATAAATCTTCACTATAAATTTCATTATTTTCAAAGACACCCAAAAAAGTTGACATTTATCTCTACTAAATAAAGTGACAATTTTCTTACAATTTAATTAAGGGTCCATGACACCGTGTAAAATTAATCGATTCAAAGTCCATAAGTGAATTTATTTCTTTCCCCAATTCAAAAAAAAAAAAAGGATTTAAATTAATTTATTTTATTATTATGTACACATACATCAATACATATACACACATACCCACTTCATTATTTAAAAAATTAATATAAATCTTTTTCTTTTAATATAAATATTTTTTCATTTATCAAATTTTTTTTTTTTTTCCTTTAAAACTAAGGGATTAAATACTTAAAAAATTTTCCATTTTCTTTTTTGAATTAAAGTGAAATAAATATTTTAAATGATAGGTTGTTGCTTTTATACACTCACTCCCCCCTCTTTTGTTTTAAAGAATGATTGAAAATTAAAATGGATCAGATGATATAATTTTTCATTTAATCGAAATATCTTAATCCAATAAAAATATTTTAATTTAAATTAATCTTTAAATATAATTAGATTGTTTTTTTTTTTTTTAATGGAAAATAATAAATTAATATAATAAATAAAATATTTTGATAGAATTTGTCATTTTAATCCACCAATTAATTTCTTTTTTGTTATAATAAGTTTTATTTAAAATTTATTTAAATAAATCTTAATTAAAAATATATAATTAATAAATATAAGCCAGCAGATTGTCTTAAAGTTATTTAATGATGAGTTATTAATTTTTTTACATATTTTTATAAATTTCGATTTAATTAATTTCTTTTTTGATTCAATAGATTCAATAGATTATAATTCAATAGATTAAATCACGAATTGAGGTATTCAAGTTATAGGGTTTTAAAAATAGTAAATTTACAGTTTTGACTCTTAACAACTCGTAAATGGAGGACGACCCAAAAATATTTTTCTTAAATCACTTTTACGTATTTAAAAAGATCAAAATGCTCTCAATAATTTGCAATTAACTATTAAGGGTGCAGGATCAGAACTCCTAAGGTCATAAGTCCCTAAGGAAAAAAATCAAAGCTAACCTTTTTTTCAGAATATTTTTGAATTCATGTATTCGAGACTTTGGTTACAAAATCAGGATTACCCCTTTTTACTCTGATTTCGAATCCAACCCAAAAATGTTTACACGTCACTGATATTATATAATTAAAATTAATATTTATTTTAATATAACTTATAACCTCTGAGCTGAGAACTGTAGAAAGGAGTTATAACCCACAACAGTGGGACTTATCCTGGAAGTTCTGACCTTGCACCTAACTAAATCCTAACTTTAAAGAATTTGCATAGTACTAATTTAAATATAGCTCTTTTTTTTAACTTTCGAGGGCTATAGCTTCGTAAAAAATGGCACCATTGAGAAAGTTGTTCATTGAATTTAATTTAATTGTATTAATTATCTATAGTTAAGATTCCATTGCTGTTTTTCGAACTGTGTAGTGCTTTTGTAAACCCTCGGACTAACAACGGACAGAGTTAAATTACATGGGCCAATGTTTTCAAACATTTTTTTTCAAAAAATGTGCTAAAACTCAGGATGCTTGTTTTTGTTTTAGATTAATAAACGGTGCAAGAAAATTGAAAAATTAACAAAAAAATTGATCCTGATTAAAAGAAGGATCTTGGAATTGAATTGGAATTATGGTATTTTCAGTATTAATGGTAGGTTTAATGTGCAGTATTAAGTAAACGAGGTTTAACATGGTATTGTGTACCAAATTACGAATTTGAAGGGAAATTGGAAAAAATTATCAAGGAAGGTGTAGTTTGCATCTCATAATAAGATAGTTTGTATCTCATAATTGTAGAATAATATTATCATACTTGTGTAATTTTTAAAATAAATCTTTCAATTTTTAAAATTGCAATATGGAAAATGTAAGAATAGTAAATTTAATTATTGTACAAATTCAATTTATTTTTATTTAAAAAAAATTTTATAATATTTTTAGTAAAGTCAGCTTTTTAGCACATTTTCAAAAAATTTTGTAAAAATGTGCCTATATAGCTTCACTCTGTCCGTCCGTCTGTCCGTCCGTCCGTATGTTTACAAAAACTTTTACACCGTTTGAAATAGAGTAAAGAAATTTTAACCATGGGTAGTTTTTGCAAAAAAATAATTTCGTAGAAGAATTTTTTTCTGTAGCCCCACCTGTTACGGGGCTACTGCCCCCCAAAGTTGGAAAACGCCCTATATTTAAAAGGTTATAACAAGAGTTCTGTTAAATATATTGTCAATATGAAAACGGCAAACGATAGCTGGTTTCATAAACTTTATAAATTTGTCACAGGCAAATGTGTAGGGTTACCAGACGGTACTAAAACTTAACATTACACAAAACTACATTTTTGCAAAATTTTTGACCACACATATCTTCTGAATGGTTCAAGCGAGGGTCTTGAAATTTTGGGAGAAGTTAGATATTCAAAAATTAGTAGGAGTCGGTTAATAAAATTTTTTTGTCAAGCCCCCTATTTAGGAGCTACAAGGGCTCGAAAATTGAAATTTTGCTATTTTTAAACACCTGTAACTTGAATACCTGTCCAAATTTTTTTTTAGTGATATACAAAATTTAAAGCTCTATAATTATATTTCAACATGTGTCAAAGGTTTTTCTTAATTTTGAAGGGTTACGAAGCTACAGCCCCGGCAAATTCCAAAAAAGCCCTATATTTAAAATAATATAACATGAGTTCTGTTAGGTTTATTTTCAATCAAAAAACGGTATAAGAGAGCTGCTTTTATAGACTTAACAAAAATTGGTCGATTAAATATATAGAGTTGCCATACGGTACAAAAACTTAGCATTATATAGAACCCAATTTTTGCAAAATTTTTAGTTCCTCATATCTCTTAAACGGTTTTAGATAGGGTCTTGAAATTTTGGGAGAAGTTAGATCCTTAAAAGTTAGTAGGAGTCGGTTAACAAAATTTTTTTGTCAAGCCCCCTGTTTAGAAGCTATAAGGGCTCGAAAATTGAAATTTTGCTATTTTTAAGCACCTGTAACTTGAATATCTGTTCAATTTTTTTTTTATTAATATACAAAATTTGAAGGTCCAACATTATATTTTAACATATGTTAAAGGTTTTTCTTAAATTTAAAAGCGGTTCCTTAAATTGAAGAAAGTGTCTCTCAGTTTTACCCATTTTTTCTTAGATAATAAAATTCTAAGTAAAATTCCAAATTTTGGTTTAATTTCTAGAAACTACAACAATGGAGTGGGGGGGGGGGGTTAGATGAAGTTAGGTCTTTGAGAAATTTGGCAACCTTCCCCATTGAAGGGCTATTAGAACTTTCAAATAAAATATTTACTTTTTTTATAAGTAAGCAGTAACTTAGTCACCAACGTATATATTTCCTTAAACGTTAATATTGAAGCTTCAACATTATATTCCGATAAAATACTTAGTATGAAACACTATATTATTTTGAAAATGTGCTTTTTTAAAACCCTTGGTTTTTTATCATTACTTGTTTAATATTAATTTTAATTAATATTTAACTTAATTTTCTTTTTTAGCATACATTTTAAATCAAATTCTGACAACAAAGATTAAACAAGAAAAACACTATTATTTTTCATTTTAAATTGAAATCAAAAATGAAAATTTCAATTTTCAAAGTAAATATGTGATGCAATTTAATCTTTTATGTTGAAAAATTTTCTTAACGAACCAAATATAATTTTTTCATGTTAAATAACAATTATAGATCACGTCATAGTGCTTAAAAGAACTAAAAATTTAATAATATTTTTTTTTGTTATATGATTACGATTCATAAAATGCTAACGAACATGGAGTTATTAAAATATTCAAAATATATAAATACTTTGAATACATAATATATTCAGATTTATATGTTGCATGCATAAGAAAATATATTGAAAATTTTATATAATCGGTATACAGTTTAGTACTGAAAGTCAGCATTCAAATAATTTTATTCCTAGACTGTAGCTACAGATTGTACAACTCTACAAGGAAACCCCATACAAAGAAGTAAAGTTTCCCAGTAAAGTTTTAAAAAAAATTTCCAATTACAAATTCTGAACATAGTTTTAACTGTGTACTATATAACCAAACTATAACAAGTGACTGTAACAATGATTCTTCTTTTTATAGCTTTTTACCGAGCCTGTAAATTTGCCTTAGTCCTGGTCATGTTTTAAAGTGATTAAGTAATGCTTTTTAATTTTATATGAAAATAATATTGAAATAATTTAATAATAAAAACGAATCCCAAGAATTGTTTACCTAAATATTAAGTAAAGCAGTTATATATAAGTGCACAGCCCTTTACATTAATTCAGGCCATGAAAAGAACAAAAGCTGTATAAAAGATTAATTAAACAAGTAGTATTATGGGAAATGGGAGATTTGCATAAAAGGCTGATTTTAAAATTGTTTTGACTTGTAAAACTGTAACAATTTTTAATTTCGTCCAAAAGGTGGCATTAAAACTTAATATTTTAGAATTTAACGCAGAAACTATGAAAAATTCTAGAAAAAAACTAGAATTTTTTTTTTTTAGAAAAACATATTACAAAATTTCAGTTGGAAAATTTTAGTTTTTTCTTTTTATTTAAATTTCGGAGTATTTGGGACATAAAATATGATAAAAATTGAAATTCCAATATGGCACTAATATACCCAAATATTTCAATGTCAGGGCCTAAGAAAATATTATATACTGTGTTTAACAGGATCTCTATTATTTTTTTAAGAATTGATTGTAAAAACTGCAAACTTTTGTAAGCCAAAGCCAAATTAAACTCAAAGCTTTAACTTTGTTAGCTTTCAACCAAAAGAAAAATATTTAAGTTTACTTATGACACCTACTGTACTTAAAAAATTTTTTAAAATTTTTTTTTATTCCTTTGTTTCCATTATCCAAAATGGATTTTCAGTGTGTCATTAGCGTGCCATTTCCGTTAATTATAAATCCATTCGAAATGATTTTTTTATTTTTTTTTTATTTTTATGCTTTATTCGAAATATTGTTTCGTGAATTTTGGGAATTTTAATCAACGCGACTTAATAATTATTTAAAAATCATATTATGTTCTTTACATATGCATACACAGAAATTCCGTATATTCAGTACAGAGTATATAAAAATAACAGAATACATTTTTATATGATCTTTCAACCTGATTTTTTATGCAAATTAGACTTCTGGCTACTAAAAAATAAAAACAAGTAGAAAAGTTTTTCATGAATCTGATGACAAAGAAACATTTTTATGTATGTACAATATTTATATGCCATTTTTTTTTTGTGTATCTTACAGTACGCTCTATTTAATATTGGACATTTTCGTATTTAATCTGTTTAAATGTATATACATTAAAAGATTTAAGTGGCACTCTTTAGAGTCACCAAATTTTAATACAATAATAATATTATATGATAATTGTTATGTTTTAAAATTATTAACGCGATACAGATTTAAAATGTTGATGATAATGATAATCAACTTTAAAAAAAAAAAACATATATACACAAACACACTCATTTTAACAGAAAAAAGGTTAATAATAAGTGTTATCCCTGTGCATAATTATTTTATTACAAAAAAAAAATCATAAATTCTTTCATATTGTTTGTCTTTTTATGAGTATTATTAAAATGTCCTGACATGGGAATGTTCCCAAATTCTCGTATACAAAAATAAAAAAAAAAAATAACAATAAGAAAAAAAAACAACAAATTTATGACACGAAAAGTTAAAAAGAAAATAATTTATATTCAAGGGTATTTAGTGTGCTACTGTTATTATATTTACTAAAGAATTCGTTTTTTTTGTTGCCGGAAAATCCTGCAAAAAAAAACAAAAAAAAAACGAAAATCCCTAGAGCGTAAGATTACAAAAATAAAATATTACATCTCAGATACAGGTACCTACTGGAATATAATAAAAGATAAAAAGTTACAAAAAAATAAAAAATTTAAAACTATTTATACATACATTAAAAAACTTTTTGAAAAGAAATTGTTTTTTTTTTAATTTTAAACGTTTTACACGACTGAAAGGAAAAAAGTCCTCCGAAATAAAAATGGAAAAAGGCTCCAAATCCATTTATCTCGAAAAAGATAATGTGATATGAGGAATAAAATGAGGATTTAAATTGAACCTAAAGAAAAGTAAATTTTAAAAATTAAAATAAAATTGGTTAATTATACCGGTTTCTTTTGCAAGAATTACAGTTACTTGTTACTTTATAAAAATAGTGAAAATATCAATATTTTTCAAATTTAAGTCCTGTGATTCTTCAACAATGAAAAATAATGTTTAGATTAGATATGATTATGAAAACCCATAGCCCACGGCTATTATTGTGATTAATTAAAAAATCACACTCACCACCATCTTTTCAGAGCAATGTTTTGTTCGTTATAAAATTCCTCCGTTCTTCTTAACATTTGAATTTCAGACACCCTGTATACGTGTAGGTGAAATTTTAAATTTGAAAATTTTAAAAGTTAGATAGAAAAAGAAGGTTCAAACAATATGTTTAGGAAGGCAGTCCCAGTCTATTAAATGACTATAAATTTGTTGCTTACATATTGTGTATGAAAAAAAATAGGAGGACTTTCAGAGTTAGATACAAAATTAGTTTTATATTTTCTGGAATAAGTTGATCTCTGCATTTTTTTTAAAGAACCACAACACAACCCGCTGAACTTAACTCTCTTGCACCCTATTAACTTTTTTTATACTTTTAAGGACATTTTTTTTGGGGGATTTTTCTTAAATGCAAACAGTTTCCCAAAATACAATTTTCAATTAAAAAGTCTCCAAAATATATAAAAAAAAGTCTCCAAATTTTCATACAAACATTTTTGGTTTTCAGGACCTTTTTCTTGGGCTCTTTTTTCAAACAGCCGTTTTTTTCATACATAGTATTGCTAGTATAATAGTATAACTCTGTATATTAATATGTTATCCATCTTTTGGGTGTTTAATAATTAAAGATTTTTAAGAAAAAATATATGTTTACCATTTATGAAGTGTTTAAAATTTTTATAGTTTCTCCCAATTTTCCATACATAATAAAATTTTGAAATAAATATAAAGTATCTTTTAATGTCTATATTATAGAAAATGTTAAAATTTATTTAAATGGATTTTTAAATAACTTTAAGAATTGTAAGAAGTCACTGAAGTTGAAAATATAAATTCTTAAATCTTTTAATTTTAATAATTTTTTCATAAAGGTACCAAATTTTAACTTTAGTGAATATTCCTTTAGAAATTTTAAAGTTAAAAAGTTTTTTTGTAAAACTTTGTACAGGAGAGAAAGAAAAAATTTTTGTTCGAAGAACGATTTCAAATTGAACACAAAATAGAAGAGCACATTTAAAGTTGAAATAAAGTTCCACCTCTCATATTTTGAGAACCACGAGCTGGGTCGATATGATTAAAAAAACCAATCTTAGATTCTGTCACAGAAAGGAGATAATTAAGAAGCGTCCCAGAAAATGCATCATAATTTTTGGGGGCTATTTGTTGGGGCGGGCTTAAGAATCCAACTTTTTTCAAATTTTCTTGCTTTATTTACATTCTATTGAAAAATTTATAAAATCTATTGTAATCCAAATCTATTTTTCGTTTTTATAATATTTGATTCGGAAAAATTTCCAGAACAATATTTTAAATTTGGGCAATATTTTGTTGTTCCAAATTATTTATAATTCCGGAAATTTTCATTTTTACTTCGTTTCGTTCCACTTATAGGTAGAGGTCCACTTATAAAACTTAATAAATAAACAAATTGCCAAATTTCTATTTGCTGAATATGCTGAATATACAAATTGAGTTTGCTGAATATTAGCTGAATATATTTGTTTTTTGATTAGCTCAGATCTCTTCTGAATTACAAAAGAATATTAAATTCAAACTAATTAAATCTTATAATATTTATAATACCTATTTATATCCTAAATAATGCAATCATATTTTTATTAATTTATTAATAATTTAAAAGAAAAAAAAACCAAAGGTTTCTTAAAAATTCTAAACTATAAGTTTATAAGGTAACTAAACCAAAGTTTGTCATCAACAAAATTTAAATAACTACTAAAGCTTGACAACTTAAGTTGATTTTTTTTTTGTAAAAGTCCAGTTTCTTCATTTAATATTGAAATATTTAAAAAATTTAAGAATAAATTTCAATAAAATTTTCATCCAATTGTTTTCTTTTCTCTTAAAAAATTAATTTTAAAACTTCAAAATGAAAGTTAAAAGTTAATTAAAGAATAACTTGACACAAATCAAAGAATCAAAGAACAATTAAAAATTCTTCAGTATATAGAAAAAAAAAGGATTTTCAAATTTAAAATTTTTATCTCAAAATTCAAAAAAAGATATGTGCAATTATTTTCTAACTGTGATTCTACAAAATATAAAATAAATTCTAAAATTCTTTAAAATCAATCGAAAATTACTCAATATAAAAGATTACTTAATTTTTTACAAATTCATTTGAATAAAAGTCAAGTACTGACACTCAAAAGTATAAAAAATTAAAAAAAGAGATAAAATTTGGATTTTTAATGAAATCTCTCTCACACCATTACAGTTGTCCTTTTTTTTGCTTTTGTATTTGTATTTTCTTATTACCTGATACCTTTTTTATTTGTTTTTTTTTTTTTTATTGAACAAAAAACTAATTTTATTACACCTTAAATAAATTCTTAAATACTGAAATAGAATTAAAAACACTTCAGTCATAAGAAAACATAAAAAAAAAAAAAAATAAAAAATATTTTTATTTAGTTTTTTTTTTTGAAAATTATTTCCGGACCAAAAAATTTTCTATTTTCTAATTTTACTCAACCCAAAAAAAAAAAAAACAATAATAAGAGGTAAAAAAGAAAAGTGTTAAGGATTTTTTTTTTTGTGTTTTTTTTTGGGTAAAAAATTTTTATTTTATTACAAAAAATTTTAAATTGAAAAATTCACACAAAATAAATTTGTCCCAAAATATAAAAAAAAAAAAGAATTATTAGATAAAATTTATCTTACTCATACTATATAACCCACATTGTATATCACTTTCATACACACACATACACATATACAACTTTTCAAATTCATATAAATAAAACGTATGAATAAAAAATAACGAAAAAAAAATAAAAAAAAAAAAACAAAAACAGAACAAAAAAAAATAAAATAAAAACTAATATTGTGTCTATCGCAATCAATAAAATATTCTGTTGCCACTCAATACCCAAAAGGATGTTAGATATATTCCATTATGACTTATGTATTCCTATATATATATATATATATATATATTTATAATATATGTATGTGGATATACATAACTAAATTATAATATATTGTACAAATATATTAAGGATTCAGTTTAGAAAATTTATTCATTGAATATCTTGTAAATCACTTTTTCATAGTGGTACACAACATTATATAAAATATTATATAGTTATGTATATAGGACAAATATTTGCTATTGTAGAGTTACCATATCTTCTTTATTTTGGAATATATATACACTTTGTAAAATACATATATGAAGTTCCATACAGCAAATATCTATTAAGCCTAAATGAATTTATGAAATAAATGAAAATTAAAAAAAAAAAATTCAGTAAACTTCTCACCTGCATAAATGTCAATTTGTAATTTAAGTTTAACGGTTTGTTAGAAAATCAGGGATGTACAAATAAAATTAAGTTTTTAAGAAACGAAGTGAGTTTTTTGTTTTAATTAAAAGAGTTTTGCAAACTGTAAATTTACACGAAAACTGTTTAACCCTAGAACAGTAAGCTTATTTTTATTCTCTTATTGCTAAGAATACGTCGAATCGACGAATATGTGTATAAAGGCATTATTATGCTAGAAAATATAGAAGAGTTTCATTTTTTTTATATTTCATAAATAACCAAAATAATATAATAGAACTAAAAAGCTGAAATCATAACTTAAATCTCTAAAATTCATATAAAAACAGAAAAAAAAATTAATAGTGGTTAGGTAGAAAATATTGTTATAAATATAAAATTACATAGCAACATTGAAACGTGAACATTTTATTATTTGATGTTCTCCGCATATGTGTTTATTACATGTTGTACATTGAGTTTTTGTCATTCGTCTTTTTTTATAATCACAGAAACTGCAGACCTTTCTGGTTTTGATTAGATGTTCATCCTCTGCAGTGCATAGGATGCAGTACTTACTTGTGTGTAGTTCAATTCCTGTATGTTACTATGACATCACAAATTAAATATAAGTACAAAACTAAATGATTGAGAGATACACAAAAAGTAGAAAGAAGAACGACAAAAATTCTAAGAACTAGAAGCAAAACATTTTAGATGTTCGTCGAATCGACGAATACTTACTGTTCTAGGGTTAAATTTTAATTTTTCAGATTTTATTCGTTATTTCATTATTAAAATATTTTTTGTTATTATTCAATGAATGCTGATTCATACTGTCAAGTTTTTCGGAACTCTTCCCAAATAGAATTAGTCTTCAAGTTAAAGTTAAACATTTCTATAAATTTAAATATTTCTATAAGTTTAAACATTTCAATTTATTTTAGTCAAATTATTCTATGTGCTGAACTCCTTAGGTTATGCATTTTTTTTTTTTAATCTAGACTGAAAAACTATTGAAATTGTAACTATCTCTTATATTTGTTGATACATTTGAAGCTTTTATTTTTTCTTACAGTTTAAGCATGAGGTATTTCAATTTCCACTTTGTTTCTTGCATTAAAATTACGTTCTATCTTGTTTTTATTGTCAAATTTGATTTTACTTTCTTAGTTACAATTTTATATATGTAATTATATGTTTTGCAATAGGTAAATTAGAGATTATTTTTCACTATAAGGACGCCACGCCACTGTATTTGCTTGAAAAAATCTATGACTTAGTTTATTGGCCTGGAAAATCTATGACTAAGTGTCATGCAATGTGTCATGCAATGTCATTCATATGGAATTAAATATCTTAATAATTTTCCAAATGAAAACTCTTTAATATAATTTCTCACACATATTCTGATATCGAAGAAAATTTTTTAGCAGTATGGCAATAATAAAATAAAAAAATTAATATATTTTATATTCTATGTATTTCATATACCTTCATACAAATACAATATTTCAATATATATAATATCAATTCTCAACAGATTGTGTACCATATTAATCAAGTAAATATCAAAATTTAATCGTTGTATGACATCTCAGTACGACATACTCAATGCTCTGAACGATATTGAAAACTTTTTTTTTGGTTTAAAAATAGAGAATATACGAATATATAATTATATACATATAACATATATATTATGTATTAGTTGAGTATTAGACTAAAAACTAGTTTAAATATGTTTAACATACAATGTTTTACATAATAGAAAATGGTAGGTATTTTTTTTTATATGTGAAAAAACTTTTATATAATGATAACTATAATTTTTTTCTGAATTAATCTCTGAATTTTAAAAACTTTTATAATATACATTTTTTAATAATGATTTTATATAAATTATATATATAATAAGTATCTATGCATAAACTATATAATATGTATTTAATTATATATATAGCAAAACTTACTCCTCTAGATGTTAAGTAATCCATTCCTTTTGCTACTTGATACATAAAAGATGTTAAATCACCTGATGTTAAAATATTTGATTTTCCATGTGTATTACCGTAATGCCTGTGGAAAGTAAATTGATTTTTTACTTAGTTTTAATTTTTTTTTTAATTATATTTTAAATTATTTTTTTTTTTTTATTTTACATATTATTTTATTTTATTTATTTTCAAAAAAAAATATATATAATACATATATAATATGTTTAAAATTTTTTTAAGAAAATTCACACATAAATATTAAAATATGTTAATACTTAGTGTTTTTTATGAATATAAATGCAAAGTATGACAGGGTCGCATTCGGGGTAGAAAGAAATATATAGTTCATATATAGTTACACTCGGTTTATAAGATATAAATGTTATATGGAAGGAGCAGATTTTATTCTTAGGTATATTTTTAATAACTACACGCAAAAATCATGATCTCTAGAGGTTCTAAGTCAAAGTCGGGAATGATGATTGGTCATAATCTAACAAAATTCGTAAAATTCAATTCGTAGCTCAAATATTTTTTAATAATAAAATTATCAAATATTTTATTTCGAATACAACAAAACACCTTTCCAAGAATAGAACTCCTTGAAACTCCTCAAAAATTTCTTTGACTTTCAGCAGTGGTAAAAAAAGTAATTTCCACCAATGGTAAAGTGGTATAAACAATATTTTGCTCAAAAATTATTACTTAATTTACAATAATTGTGGATTGAGTACTGCTGCCCATTTTGAACCGATTTGAAAGCCAATTAGTGAAGTTTGATTACCGTTACTCAAATGTCAAGAAATGATTATTTGATTCGTGATAAGTGATTGGCGCAATGGGGCCTTGGAGCCTCATTGACTAGAGGCGATCAAAAATTCAAAAACTTGAAGTGGTAGAAGAGATACGCAGATTACAAATTTGAATGTCTGAAAAGACCCCAAAATTGTATTATGTACTACTATTAGAATTCTCCTACAATGGCACACCCTGTAAAAAGATTAACATTTTTTTAAAGAACACATTGTTCATATTATAATCTAATTGTAATGCCAAATAGTAAATTACGTGACAATATTTTCAAAAAAAAAAACAAAAGAATCTATTTGAGGTTATGTATTTAAGATTATAAATATATATATATATATTTGAGATTATGTATTTATTTTCATATCCATGTAGAATATAATATATTTGTAGATTTAATTCTTTTGGATAGATAAACATTTGAATACTTATTTCAATATTTGCATATTATTCAAGATTTTATACATACACTTCAAATAATATAAAATTAAAGATGCACACGTCTTTAAGATAGAACCTCTTCTATAAATAATTTAAACTATATTTTACTTTTAAACTTGTATAAAATATTTAACCTTTTAAATTATTTACTTATGAATAAAATTTTAATAACACACATCTTTAATTTGATCTTAAACTTAAAAATTTTTTGTGAAAACATGTTCTAATTTTTCTGAAAAATATTAAAAATCGTTATTAAATTGATTTCAATTGAATATTTATTTTTTTATTTTTAATACACGTATTCAACTTTTTCAAATTTTAAGTATCGTATTCAATAGGGAATTTATAAATACAAGTTTTTTTTTTAAATAAATAAAGTCTTGAAACGGAAATTTATAACAATTTATTAAAAGTTAAATAATTATGATTAGAAAATATGTTCTTACAACAAGTATACATGGTTTCCCATAACAATAAAACATCAAAACCATGGCATTTATTCAATTTGTAACAATACTATGGGAAACTTTTTGTGTAATAAAGGAAACACGTGAAAATATTTCATTCATATAAATGTATCTGAAGAATTTTGTACTCAATTACTTTCTAAGAGAGTTATTTGATTGTTTGATACAATATATTGTTAAAATTGATATTGATGAAATTACAATTTTGTTAAAACTTCAAAGGTATAAATTAAAGTTAGTAAGAATTTTATGATGTTAAATATTTTAATTGTATGTATAAATTTCATATTTGGTGGTGTTTACCAACTTTTTATTAGTTATGAGTATTAAGATATTGATTTATGTTACTAATGACAAAAGGCGGGGATTACAAAGAGACGAAATCGGACCATGGGTTCAGATTCTGGAAACTTTCTATCAAACTAAGACTAAACGAACATAACTCCGAAACCAATTAAGATAGAATCTTCAAATTTATTAAAAGAGTATTCCTTCCTATTTCCTTTGTGGCCCCTAATTTGGAATTAATTAGAGTGTTGATTCAGGTACCGAACATACACCTCTCAAGACTAAAAAGCATATCTTCCAAATTAATTAAGATAGAAACTTTAAATTTGTAACTAGACTTTTCACTTCTGTTATCATTACGTTTCAAATATAGGGATTTATTGGAGTGACTTTTCGGATACCTCCCACTCACATTCAAAAATCTAAGAAACAAATTTTCGAAATAAATAACACTAGAAAACTGAAATTTAGTACAAGGTAGTTATGGCTTGTTTCCTTAATTTTCCTGAAGTTTCGAATAAGTTGAAGTGGGGATTCGTGTAACTGTCATTTGAATTTGTCAGGTGTATGGTACTACTATGTCGGTCGCATAGCATTACTGTTATTTTATTATTTATTTAATAAGTATGTTAATTGCAAATTATTTAAAACAAATGGGAGCTGGACACACATAAATCTCTTCTAAGAAAATTATTGAATAAAATACTGATTTTGAAATGAACTTTGAAATTTTTTTTAGTTTAAAATTTTGCACATACAAGAACAAAAATATTCTAGGGAAAATGGTACCTCTGACATTGTATAAAACTTTTACTCCTTCACAAATCTATATATATAAAAATGAAAGTTTGTTTGTTTGTTTGTTTGTTTGTAGCGAATAGACTCCTAAACTGCCCAGCCGATTTTCATGAAAATTTGTGTATAGAGGTTTTTGGGTAGGGAAAGAAATCGTGGCCCAAAAATTTTGCTCTAACGGTACGCCAAGTTGGGGCTGTGGTGCAATTATTTAAACTTCTTTGTGCTAAAATGAAAACGATTTGACCGATTGACTTCAAATTTTGTATACGTGATGGTCTTTGAGAATTGAGTAGACACTATTAACATTTTTGGAATTTGTTAACCCATGTCGGGCCGACGGTTGGTCAAAAAAAATTTTGGGTCCAAATTTTGTCCGATTTTACGAAATTTTGCTTTGGCTTAAAAGAAAGCCCCAAAAAAAATTTTGTTGAGTTCCATTAACCCATTGCGGCCCAACAGCTTTTTATAGGTTTTTTCAATACTTTACTCTAAATTCGAAACTGTTTGACCAATTGACTTCAAATTTTGTATACGTGATGCTCCTTGAGAATTAAGTTGACACTATTAAAATTTTTGGAATTTGTTAAACCATGTCGGGCCGACGGGTGGTCAAAAAAAATTTTGGTCCAAATTTTGTCCGATTTTACGAAATTTTGCTTTGGCTTAAAAGAAAGCCCCAAAAAAAATTTTGTTGAGTTCCATTAACCCATTGCGGCCCAACAGCTTTTTATAGGTTTTTTCAATACTTTACTCTAAATTCGAAACGGTTTGACCAATTGACTTCAAATTTTGTATACGTGATGCTCCTTGAGAATTGAGTTGACACTATTAAAATTTTTGGAATTTGTTAACCCATGTCGGGCCGACGGGTGGTCAAAAAAAATTTTGGTCCAAATTTTGTCCGATTTTACGAAATTCTGCTTTGGCTTAAAAGAAAGCCCCAAAAAAAATTTTGGTAAGTTCCATTAACCCATTGCGGCCCAACAGCTTTTTATAGGTTTTTTCAATACTTTACTCTAAGTTCGAAACTTTTTGACCAATGGACTTCAAATTTTGTATACGTGATGGTCTTTGAGAATTGAGTAGACACTATTAACAGTTTTGGAATTTGTTAACCCATGTCGGGCCGACGGTTGGTCAAAAAAAATTTTGGGTCCAAATTTTGTCCGATTTTACGAAATTTTGCTTTGGCTTTCAAGAAAGCCCCAAAATAAATTTTGTTAAGTTCCATTAACTCATTGCGGCCCAACAGCTTTTTATAAAGTTTTTGGTTATTTTACTCTAAATTAGAAACGATTTGACCGGTTGACCTCAAATTTTATATGTGTGAAGCAACTTGAAAATGGAGTTAAGCCTGTTAACAGTCGGTCCTACGATTAGTCAAAAAAATTTTTTTGGAAGTAAATTACGTCAAATTTTGGAAAGTAGTTTGTACTGCTTTGAATTACAGAAAGTTTCAAAAATTACTAGAATAATCCTAGAAAAATCTTTTTAAAAAGATTGCTTTCATACATTTTAAAATTTACATGTGTAAACCGTGTGTAATTTTTGTGTTAACTTTTTGCAGTATTATTCAACCATTAAAAGGCGCAGCAACGCGCACCGGGTATTAGCTAGTAGTTTATATAATATTAGTTACAATTATTTATGTTTAATTACATAGAGATATTATGGGAATTATATCTGGTCAATGGCGTAGTGGTAAAGACGCCGCCTTTCATGTGGAAGGTCTCGGGTTCAAACCCCGGTCAGATCATATCCAATAAAAAAAAATACAATAAAATTGTTTAATTATATCGTAATAGTTTATATCGTAATATAAAATAAGATTTAATAAAAATATATAAATAATTCTTGTGTAAGATTATAGATGGCGCACAAAGTTAACATTTGTGCATTCATATTTTATAACAATTTATGTAGATATTCTGTTTAACAGTCGAGTAACCAACGGCTTAGTGAATATTATGATTAAAGAAACTGAAGCCTAGTTTAAAATAAACTTGGTGAATGCCCTATACTCCTTAAGGGAGTGGAAAAGGAATAAAAAAAAAATTATTGGAATTATATTTTATATTCATACCACAACTGTAAAGAAGTTACATCACATACCGTTGAGAATTTTATCATCCTTTATTTCTAATTGCTATTTCATTTCATGGGAAGTTATTTCCTTGTAAAACTTTCCTTGTAAAACCTTACTTAAACCAAAACTCTGTATAAATTAATTGAATTTAATGAAGACTTTGAATTGAATTTAATATCTTAGACTTTTGAATACAATTAAATAATAAATAATTTTAATATAAAAATATTATTTTTAATAATATAGGTTATACCTAATATTAAATATTCATTAAAATATCTTATTGTAAAACTTTCAGTTCAAAGAAATTTACAATATTCTGTACAACATATTAAAATTTTAATTAATTGAAATTGAAATATTTTAAAATATATATTTTAAAATAAATGATTTATTCAACAAAAACCTAATCCTTATCCAAAACCACTATATAAAAACTTGTAAAGCCATGTTTTATTATCAAATAAAATTTTTAGTAAAATTAAAATGAATACTTAGGAAATATTATTTATTATTCAAAAAATAATTTTAAAAGTAAAATTTATCCATTACCTTGTAATTTAATTTTAAGTAGCAAGTAGAGCATATATATATAAATCCCTAAATGTATCTACTCAATTATATATAACAGTTATATCTATTGATTATTTCTATACAATATAGCATATATAAGTATTATAATATAATAGGAAATTGAATATTGAAAATCAATTTTAACAAACCAATTTTTTATATATAAAACTTTTACATATATATGTATATATATATATACATACACAAAATATTAAATATATATATATATATTTATTTCAATAATGTCATTGATATTAAAATGTCTAAATTAAATAAAATTGAAATTAATTCATCATTTTCTTAACATATTAAGTACATACATATGTATATATATTTGTATATAACCTTATTCATATATATTTTGTATGTAAATATAGATTTAATTACAATATTAAAACCTCACAAACCAATTTTAAATATTTTGTGTATGTAAATTTAATAATGATGTGAAAATTGCTTATGGTCAATATTTCGAAAATTTTCAATAAAAGTAGGTGTGTTTATATTAGAAATTGAGGTTAAAAAATAAATCTTCAAGTATATTATGTAATTTTTTTATTTTTTGAGTACTTTTAGTAAAATTTTGTAGATGAGGTTTTTGTAAAGATATTTTAAGAATTGAAATTTTTTTTTTTAATTATGTAGATATTATATTTTACATAATATATATACATATAGATAAATATGTTATGTATATGTTTGAAGTGTTCAGATTTTATGATTTTGATTTATGTGTTACATATATGTAATTTTATTTCAATAATTTACTTATCGAATATATGACATTTTTAAATGAATGTAGGTGAATACATTACATTATTTACATATATCAGTGGCGTAGTGCAAAAATTTTTTGAATTGATATTTTTGAAATATTCCGATTGAAAATTGAAATAAAATTTCAGAACTTGTACCTTCGGGCCCAGAAGTTAGGACGACCTGATTTATAATACATATTCTCCAATTTTATACTTGAAATGAAAAAGGAGAAAATATGGAAAAGTGGGCTTACAATTTTTCTTGATGTATTTAAGTTTTAACAAAAAATCTGTGATTACCTTTGTTAAATTATGTCGGTTCGACTACTGTAACTTAAGAAATGGGGACTTTTAATTTTTTGATTTTGCAATTGTAATAAATATCGTCTGAAATATTTCATTTTCTTTTCATTTCGTTCCGGATCCCTAGCATTTAATATTCATATGACACTCTCTGTTTTAAAACAAAAATGTTAAAAACTATCTTGGAATAACATTGAATTACAAATGTAACAAAATTTAAAATTGCTTTTGTATATCACCTGTTTGATTTGTAACTTTAAGAAGTAATGGTAATATATGACAATGAATATAACAGGGGATTACAAACTGTAATAATCACCCCTTAGAGTAATTTCAATAAACATCCAGCGTTTTGTATTGTATTAATTAAACTAAGGAACATCTATAGAAATTCGTATAGGTTGTTTTCGTTTCTGCCTTTTTCTGAAACGATTCCTAAGACTTGGGAAAAGCTCTTAAGTATTTTGATATATATATAGTTATCCATCCAGTTAATTGTATGAAGGTATATGTATATAGGTATATGAAGGTATATTTTAAAAACTTTTTTGTATTGGGAAGCGCTCAATCAATTTAAGAAATAAATGCTCTGCATCTAAACTATATTATAGATATTATAAAATCTTTAATTACTCTGCATCAAATATTACATCTATATGTATTTAATTAATTTAATTTAAAATTGTCATAATATACAATTTAATATATATTCAAAAATTTATAACAAATCAATTTTGATATAATAATATGTCGATTGGCATTAATTAAAGAAAATTTTTTTGAAATCATGTTAAGTTAATTACAAAATTATTATCGTAATATATTTCCCTTATTTATTATTTTATAAATTTGTTGAATACATTTTTGAAAAGAATTAAAGGAATATAAATATTATTATAATCAAATTATAAATTGATAAATTTTCTAATTAAAATTTGTGTAAGCCAAAACTTATAAAAGTAACAATTTTAATATTCAATTAAAAATATAAAATAAATAATTTTAAATTATACACAAAAGAGTTACTAATTTGCAAGTATTTGTAATTATAACTACAAAAAATTTATCCAAAAATTTATTGAATAAATTCTGTTGAGCTCCAAAACTTATACTTATAAAATTAATTATAATTACTTATAATTATAAAATTGGAAAAGTATTTCATTCATTTAATAAATTGTAGGTTAATTGTAAGTCTTGGGTCAACATTACATTTTATTACACATTTAAAAAAGTGAAATTAAATAGTTATGTTAGCATAATCATCACTTAACCAGTAATCCATATGATTTGGCTCCTTTAGCATTTTTTGCATTTACTTCTATAACTATTTTACCAAAGACTTTTGTATAAGTTAGAAAAGCAACACTCCTCCGATGAGTCTAAGTTTTAAACCCTGGTCAGATTATGTCTTCTATAAAATTTATTTTAATAGCTTGTATAATAATAAAAGATATATATATACGGCTATGAAAAATTAAGTGAAAAGTAAGAAGATGTATGAAAAAAGTCCCCAAGACAAAATTCCCTAAAACCAAAAAAGAAAAAATTCCATAAAAAGTTTATGAAACTTTGGAGACTCTTTTCATATGTTAAAAGTTAATAATTTTGGAAAAAATTTGGTAACTTTTTTCTTTTATTTTGGGGTCTTTTACAAAAAGTTGTATGTTGGTGACCTCAAACCTCCAAACTAAACAAACTATTGAATAGCTGATTTTTTAAGAAACTTTAACAACCTTCCTAACTTTTTTCCAAAAATAATAATTCTTAAAATGTTCACAACAAAGGATTAAATTTGGGGACATTTTGCATATGAGAAAAGTCCATATAATTGTGGACTTATAAATCTTTGTTTTGGACACTTCTTCTTACAGGCTTTTTGTACCGTCTTTTTGTCCTTATTACTCTTCTTGGGAGCATAGGATATCTTCTAGGTATCTCCATCTGACTCTATTCGAAGCAGTTATTTTTGCTTCCTCCCATGTTTTTCCAATTGAGGTTAGTTCTTCCGATATCGTTCGCCTCCAGGTGTTATTAGGGCGGCCTCGTCTTCGGGTTTCTTGTGGGTTCCATTCTAGTGCTTCCCTTGCTATGCTATCTTGCGGCTTTCTAAGTGTGTGCCCTATTCATTTCTACTTCTTCCTTTTGATCTCTTGCCCAATTGGTTCTTCTTTGACAAGTTTCCATAGGTCCTTGTTACTTATTGTGTTCGGCCAGTATATTCTGCATATTATTCTTAAAAATTTATAATTTATCTATATGTACTTGACTCACCTTAAAATGAAAGGCTGTCCTCCTTGCTCATCGCTTCGTATTTGATAGGGAATTGTACATAAATAAATAAAAATTCAAAATTTAGTTTCTAAATTTTAGGTAAGAGCTAGATATCCAAGTATTTTAAGTTTCCCCCTCTACTTTTATCATTTAGAACCCATTAAAAACTGTAAAGTTCCTCTAATAGAAAATTCAAACTTGAATTAGATTTTAAAAATAGAAAAAGCTTTCAAATTGCGAAAACAATTTATAAATTTAGAATGTATAATTAAAAATTCAATTAAATACTGATTACAATTTAAAAAAATTTTCATTGGAATTAAAGGGTGAGAAATAGAAAAAAAAAAAACAACAACAAAAAAAGGACGAAAAGAAAAGCAAAATACAATTTACAATACAAGGATTTAAATTACTTATTCTAATACTAAATAATTGAAAAAAAAAGCGTTATAAACCAACACAAACAAATTTTAATTTTCTTTAATTAAAAATTTACACTTATTTTTTTATTCTTGTTTGTTTTTTTTTTTGTATTTTAATAATCAGAGCTTTTCCTTTTTTTTCCTTTGTAATGAAATTTGAAAACGAAAAAAAAACAAGAAATTGGTGGAAAATTGTGGTTATGTTCTAAATTCAGCCTTGAATTAATTTCTTAGTCTCGAAATTTTGTGTTTTCGATTTCAAATAAAAATGAGGCCAAACCATATCCATTTGTATTTTTTTTGAATATTGTTATAAGTGTTTTCTTGTATATTATTGTTGTGTTTTTTTTTGTTTTTTATTATTTATTTAATGTTTAATGCAGCAATCCTTTACACAATACTTATCAGTATGGTTTTGTTGAAAAAAAGGATGTGGTATAGAAGAAGAAAGACTCAAAAAAAAGAAGAACAAAATAAAAAGGGGTTGTGTACATAACGGAAGGAATTTGTAATAAAATGAATGTGAAAGAGTCTACTATTTATTTTGTTCGAATCAAGGATATTAAATTTTCATTTTCATGTGTACTTAAAAATAGAAAATCCAATTAATTTTCCTAACGCTTCTTTTATATTATATAAATATATATTATATACTAGTATATATTAATAGATTTAAATAAAATAGAATTTTAGGCACGTTTATTCCGCAAATTATTAGAAATTTTTTACGTAAATAGTAGTAAAAAAAAAAATGTAAAAATAAATAAATTTATAATTAATGATAATTAAATTAAAAGTTTTTAATAGAAATAATGAAAATTTTTATTCTAAATATTGGCATTAAAAATTTAACCTTTTTTTTTTAATTGTTATTAAACTTTGACTTTAAGTTTATTTTAATTTGATTTAGTAAATGGTGTTGGGTGAAATTAATTTAATTTAATATTAATTAGAAGCGTGGAATAAGTTATTCAATTAATAGGAAATTTTAAATATTTATAAAATTAAAAAGATCAACAATATAATAATTCGCATTTACTTTAATTTAAATCAAAAACGAAATAAGACCTTCGGTTCGCGATTGGTCTAGAATAGGTTTATGAAATCAGACTATAAGTTCATTTAAACAATTTAAGCTTATCTTATGAATACAAAAATATAACCGCCTTCGGCTAATATTTCAACATTTTATATGAAATTCATGTAGCCATGCCATCGAAATATATCACATATGAATCAAGGATCAAAAGAGATTATAAACCAAAAAGGGTATTGATTTTCGAAAATTTAAAAAAAAATAAGATTTTGATTTTTGAAACTTTAAAGAAACGACATGTTGACTTAAAAATCAAAAAAACATGTACCCTAGCACCATATTTTAATAAAAAAATTAGTTAAATCAAAATTTTTTTTAAAATCATCCTAAAAATATGCAATTTTTAATAAAATTTTCATATTGTTTTAAAAGTCAATGTTTTCATTTTATGGGAGCTCGGGAAAGGCATAGTATAATATGACTTATCAAACGAGTAAGTATTTGTTTAAAGCCTGCTTATGTTGGTGTTTTTGAAAAGGGCTAGCCCATGATACCAAAAATATATCAATATTTATTTATTTATTTATTTATTCGAATATTACGCATTACAATAACTATACGCAATATTGGTAAAGCCCTCGGATGCCAGGGCCATTGTGGGCTGATTCTATTTATTTATATTTATATTTTTTTCTTTTAATATTTATTTATTTATGAATATTGTATATCATAAATGATACTGCAATATTTTAAAGCCATCGGTGACTGAGATTACATTATAGGATAGAATTATCAAACTATGCCAAAAATTTGCATTCTAGTTTAGTAACTCTAATGAAATTTACTTTTTTCAGTTACTTTTTTTACAACTTATGCAGAAATCAAACCCACATGTCCTCCATTGTCCCTCAGTAAATTAAATATATTAAGATATAGTATCAAATCTTAAATGCAGTTAATAGCCAATTTTGTTAGTAATATTACAAAACCTTATGTCATATAACATTACAACATATAATATGCTTATTATTATATAAATTAAAATAATTTGCTATCTTTCCTTTTGGATTTTTAAAATTCTCCAAAATTCTATCTATAGTTAAAATTCTATTATGTTTTTTGGTTTTAAAATTCAAAATATTGGTTCCTTCCATTTCATTGTACTATTATAAAAATTGTAAAATATTTTGTCTTTTAAAACTATTTTTAAATTTAATTAATTCTTTAAAATTATCAAAGCCATAAGTTTTAGTACAAAATGTAAAGTTTTTCATTTAAAATAAATAATATGCAAAATTGAGTTGAATTATTTTTCTATAAACACTTTCACAATAAAAATATAAATATAAATACAATTTAATATATATATATACAATTTAATATATTAGAAAAAAGTCAAAAGAATAAATTAAATTGCTGTATTGAACTTCGTTTGAATTCAATTTTGTTTCTTGTACATGAAATAAAATTTCATTGAATTTAATTTTATTCTTTTCAATTTCCTTTATTTTTTTTTTTAAATAAAGAATTCAATTTATTTAAAGTTTAAGAAAAAATTTATATGCATATTTAGTATATATATATATATATATATATATATATATATTAATATTAAATAAAAAATCAATAAAGAGAATAAAAAATTATGTAAAACATTGAAAAAAATTAAGTAAAATTTTCAATTTTCAATAGAAACTTAAAAAAACATTAGATTGTTAGAACAAAAGTTTGAGACAAAAGACAGATGGACCCACATATGTATACTATTTACGAGTGTTATTCACTAAATGATGATTTAATGTGTAACTGTTTAAAAGTTTCATAAACCCAATAGTATAATTCAATTAGGTACCAGAACAATTTCTAGTACCAGTGTTACTGTTGTAATTTTCAAGTAATTAAGTACCATTAAGAGATACTTAGGAACAAAAATTAAATACTCACAAAAACTCATTAAGTCTAACACACTATAATAATAATTTTTCAGTATGAATTAATAACCCATAATCCAGAAATTCCAACTAACTTCGACCATAATCCCAAATCTTTCCATATCTCCATCCCTGTAGCATAGGTTCCCCAGTCCCCAGTACTGTACATTTGTAACACAGGTTCCCTCCTAAAGTTTGACTCAGAAAAGGTGTGGTTTTGGTATGTTAAAATCGTACACTACCCAAAGAAACACCGCACAGCTTCAATGGCTGGCTTTTGAGCTTTTCATTCCCACGAAAAAAAAAAAAAATTACTTTCTGAGAATTAGAAGTATTTTTACTTGATTCCCTTACTTATTATTAGATTTTCTAAGAATCGAAATCTAAGTAATATTAGTACTTAACAAAGTAATTATTATCATGTAATAGTACTTACAACTGTACTTAAGTACCATTTTACTTAGTATTGTACAGGTCCGTTTGAAATTATAACGTTCTCAAATGAGAAAATGTGTCCGTGAGCTCTGGAATATTAAATTTTGTATTCGAGCATTTTAAAATAGAATATTAAAAAATAGCTCAAGTTTTGAGTAAAATTTTGAGTGAAATTTTGAATACTCGAAAGTAATTCATTGATCTGGACGATATCTCAGTGGTTAAAGTGATGGCTTTTCAAGCGGAAAGTCTCAGATTTAAGCCCTTGTCCGATCACATCTAATAAAAAAATATTGATAATATTATTGTCTGGTATTACAAATAAATAAATAAATAAATAAGAATTCATTCATTGAAAATCAAAAAATTTTTTAAGATTGATACGAACACTCAAGATGTAAAATTTACCACAAAACTTTTGATTAACTAAATTGATATACCTATAATACATTCAGAATACTCAACAAAATAAAAAAAAATATATAAAATTTCTTTAAAATTACTTTTTATTCAATTTAAATATATTATATAAATATTTAATAAATTTAAAATATTTACTTTTTTTTTTATTTTCAGGTAAATCAATTTTATAAAATATTTTAAATATTTTTTTAAGTCAATTATTAACTTATCAAAGGTAATATTTCATAAAAAAAAAACACAATACCTATTTAAATATATTTCTAACTAAATTAATATGTATAGTTTTATTTTAAATTTAAGTTTATAATTTTTTCTCTTATGTACTTATATAATAAACCTAAGATTTTCAAGTCTGACATACTAATTACAAAATATATTGGACATATTGGAAACTATGCTACAAATGTTCGAACTAATATTAAATTGATAACATTCTAAATTTTTATAATTTTCAAATAACGGAAATTATTAAGTATTAAATAATTACATTTGATGTTATTGATTCAAGATTAGTTATGAAAATTTGATAGATAATTAGATTTTAAATATTTGAAACAGTCTCAGTCTTTTCTAATCTTCGGAACAAAACTGACCAACTGTAATAAGTGTTTTTGAAAATCTCGTCCATATCCTATGTACCGGATTGAGACAGCCATAAAGTTCTAGAATATAATATATTTGGGAGCGTTCCATAATCTTGGTTTAGTAAATCTTTTTTTTTTAAATCTCATTTTTAGAAAATCTCTTTTATTGAAAAATCTGGTTATTAAGAAAATCACATTTTTAATTGAAAAATATGGTTTGTAAGGATTTTTGAGTTGGATACAAAACCAGAATTATCAGGTTTTTCTAGAATATAAAAAAAGGAATTTTCTTAAAAGAAGATTTTCTAACATGAGATTTTCTAAAAGCTTGATTTTCTAAAAGAGATTTTCTAAAAGAGATTTTCTAAAAGAGATTTTCTAAAACGAGATTTTGTGAAAACGAGATTTACTAAACCGAGATTTCAGACCCAACCCAGTATATTAATCAGATTAATTATGATTGAACTTATTGAAATCCAAATATATTAGATTCATAATCTTAGATTCCACTGATATATACAACTCTTATATACCATTGATGAAATGTTTGTAATATTTGGTAATAATTGATATCTTATTTTTTTTTAAATCTGTGAGTTATATTTTCAAATTCAATTATTTGTTTATACGGAGAACTTGTTTAAAGTCTTGAATATTTATATGTTGTATTTAGAGCTTAGTTTCTGATATATGTATGTATATGCAAATATATATAAGAGCCAACATTTTGTTAGTTTTGTTTCCGATAATGTTCAAGACTCTTTTCCACGCCAAAAGAATTAAGAAAATCACCCTGTAAAATCAAAATCCTATGATACACAAAGTCGGATCTTTAATCACTATGCCACCCAGCCTTTACATATATATTTTGAGCTTTGAAAATTTAATAAATTATGAACTTTGTATAAAATAATTATACATATTGAATTTAAGAACCATAGCGATCTAATTATTTCGAACATTTTTAATGCACACACATTTAATACCTATTAAAATTCAGATATAATTACTCTTAGCTATTTTATTTTCACACCTTCTATTTAAAAACAGAACCCAAATCAAATAATAAAATTTTGATTTTGTAATTAAAAAATTAAAATTATTCACAAAATAACAAATATTTGTGTAGTTCCGCTTGAAATCCGAATTTTATTATATAGTAAAATTTCATAACATTATAACATATATTTACATTTTTCTCTGAATTCATAACAAAAACTCAAATATTTAATTAAATTTTTTTGTTTTTTACTAATCATAACTATATATGTAGCTAACAAAGATACTTTTACATATTGTATATAGTTTTTAACACACGCATTTCAAATTCCAATATAATTTTGAAAAAATTTTGTTTTTTATTTGTTTTTTTTTTTTAAATAAAATGAAATAAAAATTCAAATTTTTTCACGAAAATAAAAAAAAAAAAAAACAAAATTAAACTAATATAATCCACCCATTATTTCCAATTTTCTATTATATTATATTTTAAAAAAATATTTTCCGTGTTTCTTTCTTTGTTATGTTATTATTTTTATATATTAAATATTCAACTGTGTATATGCGGGAGGGATGAAATAAAGTCGAATGATATAAAGCCCGAATCAACTTTATTACCAAAAATAGTAAAAATAAATCCAAGATGGATTGTATAAGCTTTTATTCTTGCATAATGTGGTTTGTATTGCAAAGTCTTTAAGGTTTGTTAATATTTCTTGAATAGTCGTTTTTCTTTAAATGGGAGCCGCACTGATCCCGTGCTCCAATTTGACTGCGAAGTTATTCTTTCTTTACGTTTGAGATTTTGATGAATTATTAGAACTCGATATTCCCGAAACTCCTAGAATCTCTAAATTCAATTACACTTGAGTAATTTTTTTAATCCCCTCTTCATTGGTCACCCACCAATAATCTATGAATCGTTTAAAAAAATTTAACTAATTTCTACGGTTAGAACTCAAGATTTCTTGAAAAGTCTGCTGTTTTTGTATTGAAGCCTGCCGATTCCACGGTCCGATTTGGCCCATCTTCGAACATGACCTTATTATTGTCGAAAAAAGCATTTACAGTTAATTTTATCAAAAGCGGTTAAAATTTGCGAAAGATACGTGCTCACAGACACGCATACATACATTCACCATTCATACATAAATACATACATTATACATACATACACATACATGAACACGCAAACAAAATTTTTCGATTTACACGTTTCAGACAAAATAGAACTACTTTTGTTAGGACAGAAGAAATTCTATTATTTTTTTCACCAAGGAACTTATAACATTGTGTATAAAAACATCGAAATATTCCGGAAAGAGGTATTACAGCCTGATTCTGAAATAATCTGAATTCCCTTTCATTGTTTTTGTGCTATTATAAATTAACAAGAATCTTAACTCAAAACTAGGGTATTCCCATTTTTCTAAAATATATATAAGAGATTTATATTTAGTATAGATTTGATGGTTAAAATTAAAATCATTTCCCCCTTTTCCGTTTAATTTGTTTTTTGAACTTTTTTAAATCTTTTGCTAATTTTGATTGGAAATGGGATACAATACTTTATTCGCCTTTATTTCTATTTTTTTTTAGTAATAATTTCGTTCAGGTTTTATTACCCTCCCCCTCGTATATGCATGTAATTTTCAATACAATAACAATACAATATTTAAATTTACATAAAAATTTATATTATTTTATTTTCCTCCATTCGTTTTTTTTTTTTGTAAATTTTCTATTCAAATAAAATGGAAAACTATTTTCTTGTTAAAATGAAAATACAAAAAATAATAATAATAAAAAAAAAAAAAAAATATAATAATAAAAATAAAAAAAAACAAACTTACCTTTCAGCACGCGAATTTCTTAAATATGTTTGTAGTTTTCCACGATTTACATATTCGATTATCACAAATATTGGATCCTTATCAGTACAACAACCAAGAAGTCGTACAACATTTACATGCGGTTCAAGTGACTTCATTACCTAGTTTTTTTTTTTGTTTTGTTTTTTTTTTCCCAATATTAATCCAAAAAATTTTAAAATATTTTGTATACATGTGCATACAAATATATATATATGTAGTTTTTGTGTTGAGTATGCATTAAAGTATAATACAAGTTGTTATATTGAGTTGGAATTGAAATTTTGTAAAAAAAACCAATTTCACCATTGAATATCATTGTACATGTAATGAAATAAAAAGAACAAAAAGAAAATGAATAAGTAAATAAAAATAAAATTACAAAAATTATATATATATATATATCTACTTATATTTATATATATTGAAAAATTGAAACAATTTAAAAATGAAAAAAAAAACAATATTGTCTCTTCCATTTTGTACTTATTAAATTCTTTTTTTTTTACAGTTATCTTTTATTGTAATTTTTACACTTTAAGATTTCCCTTTTGCATAATATGTTTATATACCGTTACTTCATTATATATTAAATACACATACATATACAAATGTATAAATACAATTTTATTTCCCAATATAATAATACCTACATATTTCGAATAAACAGGAGGGAAAAAAAAATATTTTCGAATATTGATGCAGTTATGTTGTATTTTTCTCAATACGAACTTTTTTTTTTAAATATTCTAAGAACAAAGGAAAATAACAGTTACAGTTATAATAAAAATAAAAATAAAAAAAAAATAAAAAGAATAAGTAGAAATAATATTATAGTCCTTCATATCCTTACAAATAATAAAACAAAAAATATAACAACAAATAAATGTTTTGTTTTTTAATATTCTGATTGTTAGGACATAACATTTCCCAATATACTAATATTCAATATTCTTTTCAATTTCTTTATTATTTTAATATTATTGTTTGTATTTGTATTTGTATTTATTTTTGTTTTTGTTTTTTTATACCCGTATGATTATATAGTCAAAGGGTATAATAAATTTGCCATTACGTTTGTAACGCAGAGAAGGAGGGGGGGTAGATATAGACTCAAGTGTATGGATCGGATCAGAATCGAAAAAAAATCGATTTAGCGATGTATGTCCGTCCGTCCGTCTGTCCGTCCGTCCGTCTGTCCGTCCGTCCGTCCGTCCATCCGCACGATAACTCAAAAACTAAAGGAGCTAGGATCTTGAAATTTTCGCAAATTCGTTTTTTTGCAATAGTTTAGTGTAATGGCCAAAGTTACTGCAAAATTTGGTTGGTCTACTGCAGAGGGTTCGAGTAGCTGCCATACAACTCCTTCTTTTATATGAGCATTATATTTCACCTAATAAAGCTGGTATGTTTGAAATTTTGCCAAAAGTAATTAATATTTGTTATAATAATGATATAATGTTTATATAACGGTCATACGGGTATCCCAGAGTTGACACAGTCTACTCTACTACACTCTTCCTCGTTTTATTTGTATTTATTTACAATATTGTAATTTTGTAAAATAATCCACTAACAATATATAAAAACAGAAAGTACAATAATATTGTTGTCTCTTTCTTGTTTATTTATATATTTTATAATCATAATCATATCAGTTGTATTTTATAGCATATTTTTTGTTTTACTAATGGAAAATCTGAAACAGAATCTTTGAATATAAAATTGGGAAATATTGCAATTAGATGTAGGAAATTTCAGTCTGTCCTTGATTTCGAAAGATGTTACCAACGAATTCGAACTTTTAAATATTGAATCTCAGATTTAAATGAAGGACTATTTTATTTCATGGATTTTACAAGTTTACAAATTGTTAATATAAGAAAATTTTAACTTGTAACAACTATTGGAAAAATATTTTGTTGCCTGATGAACAAGTTTAAGTGTTCATTGGAGAGTTATTGTAAACTTGTAAATTCACTGATATGCATAAAAATAGTTTAGATAACTTATTTTAATTGAAGAATAAACTTGTAAATAACTGTGCATAACTTTTAAAAACAGTAGAATATTTTTTTACAAGTAGTTTTTAGAATTGTGACATATCATAAAATTGTCTACTTGTAAAACAAGTTTTTATTAACATATTTTCATGAAACAGAAAATTGTAAAAGTTTTACAAAGTATTAAATTTTAAGTTTTTGTAGAATTTTGATTGTAAATCTAATGAATTATTTAGAATAATAAAATTTTTCTAAAAAATATCTACAATTGTAAACTTTTAATAATAATAAAATAGGCCCTTGTCTTTCAAGAAATTTTAAAATAGCTGAAAAAAAATGTCTGAGAAGCCTTGATTGATTACTAGTTTTAATAATATAGCTCTCATCATTTAATTATTAAATTTAAAGGTAAACTGAAGCATATTTCACGAAATTTACAATTTTTCAATTCTTCAAATTCTTCAATACAACTCTCACAATTTGTAGAAACTATTTTTGTAAAATACGTGTAAATTTCAATAATATTTACAAATTTGTGAAAATTTTTTCAAAATTGTAAGATTTTACGAAGATGAAATTGTAGGATAACGAAATTGACATCCGATTTCCATATTACAATGCAAAACCATATAATTTTGGTACAAATACTTTTTATAATTTTTTTTTCAGCAGATTGTCTCTGTGACTTTATTAAATTACCTTAACAGTTTTCCTAATTCGGGGATTTTTTTACAGTTAAATTAAGAATAATATTTGACGATGTCAAAAGGCTATTAGCTCAGAACTCAGAAGTTTTAAAATTTAAATATTTTTATCTGAATAAAAAAATGGTTGATTTAACATATTTATGTATCTAGCATACTAAATCAAGTTTTTTATTGATCAATAGTACTTTTAATTTAGGGCTTATAAAACTTTAATTGCTCTTTTAACATTTTTCCTGTCATTTAAAATTTCTGAAATAACTCTGTTTCTTTTAAAATAGCTAGGCTTCCCTTGTTAAAACTGACGAACTTTACTAAAATTAAACCAGGCATTTTCCTAGACCAATTTAAACTTAGTGTTTCGGATATTCTTCCGGAGAGGGAACACAAAATATCGAGATTACGTCATCACATAACGGTACTTTATATCTCCAGGTTTTCGAATATATGTCATTAGTACCGATGGCGCCATCTAGTGGTCGAAAAATGTATTACAAAATTTTCTTAATTTTTTGTAGTATTTTATTTATTCATATTTTTGACCTAAGACAATTTACAGGGAGCCAGATTAAGTGGAAATTTAAAATAAAAAAAATTAATTAATTCAAACTTTCAAAAAAAACGGCTATAAGTATGACATTTTCAAAAATACTCTGTATATTTTATTATACTGTACTGATTGGTCTCTTTACACTTTTTCCAACGGTATATAATATAATAAGTATGGTATATGTTGACAAATAGCCCCACCAGAGAACAGAAATACAAAAATGAAACAACATATTTTATTAAAAAATACATTTTTATAATGCCTTTGTGTTTTCTTGTTGAAATATGTTTGTAAAAATCTAAGTAGGATACACTTTACAGTTGGATACAATATTGAGTTGGGTTTTGGTTATTTTGAGATGATGAAGTGATGATGTCATCTTGATATTTTGGGTCCTCCCTGCGAAAGAACACCCAGTGTTTCTATTTAAAATTAATATAGTTTTAATTTACTATATAGTACAAATAACTACTACATACCAAATAATTTTGAATATCCTGAAAAATTTCAAAAGAATTATACTATCTATCATCCCTCAAATAAGATCACTTTAATAATTTAAAAAAAAAAAAAAAACAAAAATAAAACATTTTTTTTCTAAATCAATTACATTTGGCACTTAACTACTTAAAAAACATTTTTTTTTTAAACTAAGTCAACAAAAGTTTCTTCACAATTTCCACTTCAGTTAATTCATAATACAAAAATTCTATTCTTTTTATTTTTTTAATTTTTTTTGTTTTTGTTTTTTTTTTTACATTTCAATTGTTCTCCCACTTATTCAAATATGTGTAAAGAAAATTTTCTAAATAAAATTTTCATACTTTTTTTTTAATTTTCTATTTTTGTTTTTCAAAAAAAAAAATTTTCATTTTTCTAATGTGTACATGAGCAAAAAAAAAAAAATTGTGTTGTAAACTAGGTTGAATTCAAATGTGGTTTTGATATAAAAACAAAAACAAAAAACAAAAAAAACATTAAGAGAAGAAAAAAACTTAATAACTCTCTCTCAACTTACATCAAGGTTGTTTCGATTATTGAAAATGAATACAAATACAAAAAAAAAAGAAAAAAACAAAAAAAAAAAAACAACACAGCACATTGCACAATACAAAACACTCTCACACAATATATATATATATAATAAAGTAGGTACATAATATAAGACAACAAATATAATATAAAATTAGAATTCTAGGTTGGTTAAACTCAACTCGTTTATGTAAAAAAATCCCTTTCATATTATAAAAGTAAAAAAAAAATTGAGTACTTTTGTAACTTGGTTTCATTTTTTTAATTTTTTTTTTTTTTATTTTTTATTTTTATTTTATATTTTTCAACTTGAAAAACTCTTTACCATTCTTATACTATGAAAAGTAGTAGTAAATTCAAAAAAAAATTTATCTAAAGTATATTTTGTGATATATGATATGATAGAAAAGTTGAATTGAAAAAGTAAGTTATAAAATATTGTAATATTACATTTTTGTACTTGTATTTTACAAAAAAAAAAAAGAAAATTGAAAATATTGGAAAAGTTTCAAAAACAAAATACTCATATTCTCTTTTTTTAAAAATACTCAAAATATAAAGTATATTGTATAATATTGAAGGTATATTTGAAGGTGTTCAATCATATTATAACATTATATGTATTAAAAAATTTGTTTTTATGTCGGATAACCCATTCATACAAAAAATATTTTGTTATAAAAACCTTTAGAATCTGTTATATTCAATAAGGAGTTATATAATATAGAAAACTCACTAGACTAGATAAATATAATTAGGTTTTAACAAAATAGAATATGACTTTGTTGAAGCTGATGGAGACAAAATACAAAAATATAGATAAAAGATATAGATAGAAAATACAAAATAATGATTTGAATGCTTAATTAAACGGTTACATCCAATTTATTTTTAAAAATTTCATATACCTTATTGTTTACAATTAACAAGTAATTATTATCAAGATTTTGATGGAATTTATTTAAGACACAAGTGAATTGTATTGTATGACTTATGATTGAGGTTAATTAGTTGCGATTAATATAAATACATTGGAAACTGAACCCAATTGTACCAACTACTTAGCACTAAACAAATAATAAGACTAT
Organism: Dolichopus griseipennis; assembly: GCA_963082915.1. Classification (NCBI taxonomy): domain Eukaryota; kingdom Metazoa; phylum Arthropoda; class Insecta; order Diptera; family Dolichopodidae; genus Dolichopus; species Dolichopus griseipennis. The sequence goes on from OY720441.1 coordinate 56,359,487, forward strand.
TGCTTTTTGATAAATATTTTTCAAAACATATTTAACTACAAACCAATGAAGTTTGATTAGGAAAATATACTCACTTTTCAAAAAATGGTTATTTGATTAGTGATAAGCGGTTTGAGTAATTCAGCTAAGATATAGTGTATTTGAAATAAAGTAAACCGGATATTATTTCATTATCATTTATCAAGAGCAATCGAGTAATCAAATCAAGTAATCGACACTTAATAGAGTAATCAATTTTTGAGAGCATTGCGACTCCTAAACTGCACTCGTAAATAACTCAAATAAGTTTTGATTAGTAAAAAATACTCAAATACTAAGAAACACTCAAATATTATATCATTTGATTAGTGACACAAACACAATAGAGCCCAAATCCATTTGTACATTGCTTTGGCCAAACATATTTCCCTGTTTTAAGAACAAAACTCAAACTTCTGTTTTAAATCTAGGTACTTAGAAAACATTAAGGTCCTATATAAAGTTCCCATAAATTTTATAATAAAATAGCTCAAAAATATCTACACTCCATTCCAAAATAATAAATGAGTAAAACGCCACAACTCATATGTCACTAGTAGAACTCCCACCCTTTTAAAATAAAATATTGCATTTTAATTTAACCAATGGAAAACATAATCTAATACTTATAAAATACCTTTATATATACATAATTAAATACAATTTTAATCATTATACATATTTACTATATAGTCACAATTGCAGACTGCCAGGGATTTAGATCTAGGTCAGTTTATAATCTTAACAAAACAATTTTCATCTATTTTTTCTCTTTATCATTCTTTTAAGTTCATATTTTATGAAGAGATCAAGTTAAAATTTACAAACAAAACAAGGCAATACCCGCCAGAAAGTAAACCCTTATACAAAAGATGAAAAATATAATAAAATGATAATAGTTATTATTATAGTTACTTTTTTATTCACTTTCTTTTTACATTTTTCTATTTTCTGTTTTTTTTTTTATTTCTTTTCTTTTATAATAAAATTATTTAAAAAAAAAAAAAAACAATGCACTGAATACAATAAAAAGTGAAAAGATTTTTTACACGCAAAACTAAGAATAAAAATAAACCAAAGAGCCATTCAGCAAAATTATGTCACACAGTCTGTGGTATTTTTTGTTAACTGTATTTTATATAAAATAAAAATGACAGTTAAATTTTAAAGGAAAACTTTTGAAAAATTTTTCAATTTCATTTTTCGAATTTCTAAAGTTATTTTTAAATGTAAAGGAAAACTTGTGGTCTATTCAGGCTATTTTTTGAAATTCGTTTAAAATTAAAAAAGAAAAACAAATAAAATAATAAATTTAAACTTAGAATCATTTAGGTCGAATAAAATTTAACAACTACATATATATACAATCAAATCGAATGTAATAAAAATTGTTTTAAAAAATTTTAGGATATTATATACTTGTAAATGTATTAATATGTAATCTATGTCAGATGCTTTTGCAATACCTGTCACTTCAAAATTTATTACTTGTTATGTATATGTATATGTATCATACATTTCAATGATCTAAATATGTATATAAATCAACTTATATGGTGTACTAATTATAATTGATGTCACTTGCAACAATATATACATCATATTAAATATCAAAATAGAGTGAGTTATAAGTGTATATTTATAATTATTATGTATATGTAATAGATAATATGACATAATTGTCAAAATAATTTCTAAATAATAAATGAATATATCTTTTAATTAATATTAAGTATTATTTATAATAATATGAAGTGTATTATGAAAGGCGTATGTATATATACACTTATCTGACATGTTAACATTGTCTTAAAGTAAATACATATACTTGTACATATACTTGTAAAATGTTTAGCTAATTTTATATTTCGTGAAATGGTTATAGAGGTAGAATATTAACAGTATTTTGGAAAATATATCTAAAATAGTGAAATTAAAAAATTAAACCTTATTTTTAGGTTAAGTCGTGTTTATATAAAATTTATATTTATATAACCTTTTCTTTTAAAAAATTATTTATCTACGACATTAGTATGGGTTTATAGTCGAACCAATATTAAAAAATTATAATGTGTCCATCAAAGAACCAACCGCTCTTACAGGAAAATGATAAATTGAAAAATCTGTTAAAGATTTTTTTATTAGATATTACAAACGTAATAATTTTTATCAAAGCTATATTAACGTACAAAATTTTATCAAATGTTATTTTATATTTTAATGTTTGTCGGATCAAAAAACTTTCTACAGTTAAATTGTAACTTTTTATCTATGTAACAACTTGTAAGTTATAAATTTTGTTGTACTATTTTTGATTTAAGAAATATTCGCAAAAAAACCTAAAAATTGTCTTACAGAACTACCACTTGTGGTGACCTGCTTTTCTTCAAAAGTTTTTCAATTCAAGATAATAACATCAAAATCTCTGCAGAACCTGAGTAATGCATATATGAGTAAAAATCTCAGCATTCAATTTTTTTTGGGAAAATAATACCTACCGGTTATTATATTTCATATAAGCGGTTGGTAATATAATGAAATTATTATTTAATTACTAAAAAAAATCACTTGGATAATTTAGAATTATTTTTAAAATTTTTTTAATTATTTTAGTTTAAAATTTTAATTTTTCATGTATTTTATTTGATATTATAGAATTGAATTGAAAAAAAACAAAATGAAAAATTATCACTTATCTACGAAATATTTTTTTAAATATATATGAAATTTAATTTTAATTAATTTAAAAAATTTTAAAATTATTTTTTTATTATTGAAATTGAATTTTCATTGAATATTTTTATTTTCATATTAATTTAAGTAAAAAAATTCTAAATAATATTACAACACTTATTCATACAAACAAACTTAATACTAATTAAATTTAAAAATTTTCTTTTAGCTTTAGCTTTATACAACAAAATAATTCCAATTTCAAAAATATTATATTATACTTATTAATCGAAGGGTCTTTGGTTCAAACCCTGGCCAGATAACTTCTACTTCATTTCTAGATCATTTCGCCTCTCTGGTCAGGGAAGGCGAAATTACCCTCTTATTATATGGTATGTGTCATGGGATTTTTTAAAAATAAATAAATTTTACTTAAGAACAAATTAATATTGTTGCATACATTTAGGAGTAAAAATTAGTTTTCGTTAAAAAGCAGCTTAATTATTTATAAGGGATAAAATAATTGGCAAAATAAAAATAAAGATAAAGTATTTTAATATTTTAAATACTTTTCATAATGTTTAAATTCAAAATTCTAAAGTTACATCCCTTAAACAAAAAAGAGCCCCTGAAAGTATGCAATACAAAATAAAAATTTTAAAAATTTACTTTTCAATCGAGAATTTAATAAATTGATCCCATAATTTCAATAAATCTACTAAAGTATTAAACTATTGATGCATGGAAATGGAATTTCAAAGGATTAAAGGAAAATATGAGAGCATAAAACAAAAAAAGGATACCAGACAATATTGTGTTGAAAATAAAAAAAAGAACAAAGGAAAATAATATAGATAAAAATAAAAAGCAATAAATTATAGAAAATATTCAAAACAAAACAACAAATAAAATCTATCAAAGGAATTTTTCAAGATATTGAAATACTTTTATATAATTGTATATATTAGTTGTATACGTGTTTTTTTTTAAGTATTGTAAAAAATTATTGCGTGCATTTGAATTCATATTTATTGATTTTTTAACATATGAATAAATTTTTAGATTTCATATTGAAAATAAAATTCGCATTAAAATTATGAAAAGAAAACAATATAAAACCGCAAAACCACGAAATAGGAAAACTTCAAGTTCGATGAACTGCATCTACTTTCAAAAATAATTAATTATGATTAAATCAAACTATAAATATTATTATTGCTGTTGACATAAATCTTTTTTTTTTAGAATTAATAATTAATTAATAGTTACTGTTTTAAACATAACTTTCCAATTAGTTGTTTTTTATTAATATTAATTATTATTTTTTTTATAAGTAATCTTTTTCTTCATATTAAAATCTTTTAGATATGGCAGGACATTTTTCAAAAATATGGAAGCAGATAAATTTTGCAAATATTTATAAAATAAAACAATTAATTTTGTAATTAAAAATATCTGACCAATGGGTTAGGGGTAAAGACGGCACCATTCATGCGGAATGTCTCGGGTTGAAACCCTGGTCAGATCAAATCTAATAAAGTTATCGTAATATTGTATGATTAAAAATATCGTAATGTATGAATATATCGTAATAGTTTATATCGTAATATAAAATAAGATTTATAAAAAACTATATAAATAACTCCTTTTTAAGATAGATGGCGCGCAAAACTAACATTTGTGTATTTACCATTCTTATACAATAGCTACAACCGAGTACTCAACGGCTTTGTGAGAATATAACGATTAAAGAAACTGAAGCCTAGTTTAAATAGACTTAAAGAATGCCGAATACTCCTTAAAGAGGTGGAAAAGGACAAACAATAAATAAATTTTATAATTACTTTAGAGTTATTTGAAATTTATATTAGTAAATAATTCAATTAAAAAAGCTGTAAATCTGTAATTAATATTAAGCACAATTAATTGTTTGGATTCAAGTTTTTCGGGACGTTTTTCAAACTAATCACAATTAATATTTTTAATATTATTATCTAAACTGAAATACAATAGTTGAGAGTTTTAAAGAATAGTCTAAAATAATGTCTAAGATATAGAAACCTCAATTTAGTTTAATAAATTTTTTTTGGTTAATTAGAATCTATCTGTTTCTAGAGCACCTATGAAAAATGCAAGTTTAGGCAAGGGAAGAAAGGCCTTATTCTAAACAATAATTTACTAATCTTTTTCGAAAGTCTAAGAATGATTACGAAATTCTTATTATAAACTGACCCATGTTTCTATCATAGCTATGGATTCTAAAGTTTAGTCAATGCATGCAACTATTTGGATATTTTATCTTTATGTATTGTGTTATAGGAAGATTTCACACGAGGGCTGTCCCAGAATTACCCGTTCTAACAAAGAAAAGGGAAATATTTTGGAAAAATTAATTTTTATTTCTCAACATAGTCTCCTTTTAGCTCGATGCACTTTTCCCAGCGATGTTTATTTGCTTCGATACCTTGTTTAATTGCCCCTCGGATTATTATATAAGAACCATCGAACTCCGCAAAATAGCCATCAACTGCAGACTCTATCTCTTCATTTGTAGAAAATCTTTTACCGACAAACCATTTTTTCAAGTTTGCAAATAAAAATAATCTGAGCGGGCTAAATCTGGTGAAAAGGAGGCATGAGAAAGCAATTTAAACTTTAATTCATTTAGTTTAGTTATGGCAATAACAGATGTGTGAACCGGTGTATTGTCTTGATGAAACAACATTTTCTTCATCACCAAATGCCGACGTTTTTCCTTGATTTCTTCACTCAAACGCTGTAATAAGTTTGCATAATACTCGCGCCGTTGATGGTTTTTCCTTTTTGAAGATAAACAATTAGGAAAATAGATTTTTCAATGGATTTTACAGAATTTTATAGATTGTGTGGAAACAGTGCTAAATGTCAAGTATATTAAAATTTCATTTGAGTGGGTAGATATTTTGAGGACAAAATTTAAACCACTCGCTAGAATCTACCGCACAACATTTAATAAAGGATATAGTAAAAAAATTCCAAAATTTAATTTCTAATTTTATTAATTTTTATAATTTAATTAGACTTATTATATTGAATATAATTTTAATCTTATAAAAATCTTAATTAAAATGCATAATGCACTAAGACATTATGTCACATAGAACAATAAAAAATTTCCTATTGTATATAAATACATAAGCTGATATATATCATAATTGTATATAAAATTACATATTATTTAATTAACTTGAAAGGCCAGAGGTGTCATATATATAAATACCAAAATAAATAAATAAATTAATAATCTGTTTATATTTTTAAATTTATTTAATTTATTTAATATTATTTTAAAATCAATTTATATTTTTTTTTATATTTTAATTCACATCTTGTTCAAAGAGACTAAGGTGATTAGAAAAAATATATATACAATATTTATTAAAATTAATATACTTATATAAAATATTATGTAAATACCAATATAATATGTAAAATACGTTTTCATGCATAACTATCGATATTTAATATTATATCTACCTTTTATGAATAATAAAAATTAAATTCATTTTTCTTTTTTTTTAAATAAATTTTAAGAAATTATTGGTTTCGTATCCTTTTAGTATCCTTAAATTTACAGTTTTATTTTAAAATTCAAAAAATTTTTCCCTTTTTCAATATTTTCAGATTTTTATAATATTTTATTATTTTATATTTTGAAAAAAATATTTAACATAAAAATTAATGTTTACTTCTTTTGTTTATTTGTATATATATATATATATATATATATATATATATATATATGTGTGTGTAAATATTGTGTTCGTATTGGAATTTAATATTTTAATATATATTAATATTTTCTTTTATGTTTTATCTCTTTTACCTCATATTATTTTATCTTAAAAAATATCTTCTGTTTTTTTTTTTTAATTTTCTCAGAATAAAATTCAAAGGTATTTTAAAAAAATATTAAATTTTTATATTATTTTTACATATTTTTTTTTAATATGATCAAATAATTTTTTTAGAAAATTGTTAATTTTCTTGGTCTACACATAAGTACAGTTAAGGTCAAAAAAATTTTTTAATATACCTAAAGCTTTAAATTTAGGAAATTATTTTAAAAATTGTTGAACTATTCTTACCCTGAACCCTGAAGATTCTATGTTTTGTTAAAAGGTTTCATTTACAATTGATTGTTAGACCAATTAGTCAAAATGGGTTGTTCTAATTATAAAAAACAAGATATTTATGAAAGGTAGTCATCATAAGGATGAATAATGTTTTTATGTTATTATTCACCTTTATAATGGCTACCTACTCTACTTTACTAAAAGCATATGGGATTGAAGATTTAAATATATAGTTATCAAAATTTCTTATATGTTCCATTTATTTAAGAATAACATTTAGAACTAGGTCAATGATCTAATCTACATCAATGATCCAATCTAGATCTTAAAAATTTATCTGATTTAATCATTTATATATCACATTTTAGATCAAATGATCTTTTAAAGACTAATTATAGCAATAATTACTGATCAGGTCAAAAAATTGATCGGATCTTTTAAGGACTAATTCTTAAATCAAGATCTTTAAAGAAGATCCATTTTAAATTTAATATATATTTTATCTTTACATATTTATAAAGATCGAAAATAGATCGTTTGACTTGTGATCTTTAAAAGATCAAATCAAATTTTTTAATGATCAGATCTTTTGATCTGTGATCAACATCTGAATATCCGATTACATTTTTGTAGATCATCATTATAGACAGTTATACCTTATTTCCGGCTTTCTACTGATTCTGAATTTGAGAGGATATGAAACTGAAACAGGTTTAATAACAGAAATTTTAGTATTACAGCTCCAATAACTGAACATAAATTTTTAACTCGTTTCGGCATGAGGTTTGGTAGAAAGAAATTTTAGAAATGATCTATATAATATGTCTAAAGTTCGAAAGTAATTTTTCAACTCGAAGAATTTTGAAAAATATTTTTCGAGTTCGTTTAATCTATTGCGCTTCAAAGTTTTTATATATTTTACTATTTTTTGGTTTACACGATTGTTTTTTAAATTTTAGGTATATGTTCCGGATTCTTCCGAATGGAATTGTCTATAACAACATTTGTTAACCCATTGATTCGGCGTTCCGTGTCGTAAAATATATAGGACGATTTTTCACAGCACAATTTTTCTTTAATACAACAATGGCATAAGATTTTTCATGAAAAACAACTTCTTAAATAATAATTATATTTCGTTTTCTATTGTGTCGTACAGTGCTCAAAACCTTGTATTATTATATATTATATCTATATAGATATATATGTACATATATACATATATTTTTTATAAAATTGATATTAATATAAAATTTTATATTTTAATTAAGTAAAAGAAAATATTATATAAGTATATTTAATATAACCATGTTCTTAAAAATAAAATATCTTTTAAAATTCTATACAATATCTTTTTTTTTATAATTTAATTTTATATAAAAAACTTTTCTTTTTTTCTTTTGTTTTATTTTATTTTGTTTCAGATTTTATACAAAAAAAAAAAACAAAAACAATATGTAATTTAAATTTTCTATTATATTATATTTTAAGGGTCTAACACTTTTTTATAAATGAATAAAATAAAATAAAATGTCTATATATTTTCTAAATTTTATTTTATAGAATTATTAAAAAACATTTTTTATATAAATAAGTGTATTTATATTCCAAATATTCTATGTATATATAAATTATATATAAAAACGAGGAAGAGTATAGTAGAGTAGACTGTATCAACTCTGGGATACCCGTATGACTGTAACAAATACATTATATCATCCAGTTAATTACTTTTGGCAAAATTGCAAACATACAGCTTTATTAAGTGTAGTGGAATACTCATATAAAAGAAGGAGTTGTATGGCAGCTACCTGAACCCTCTGCAGTAGACCAACCAAATTTTGCTGTAACTTTGGCCATTACACTAAACTATTTTTGGCAAAATTTCAGACACCCAGCTTCATTAGGTGGAGAGTAATGCTCATATAAAAAAGAAGTTGTATGGCAGCTACCCGAACCTATGGACCAAAATGGCTGGATTTAAATAGCGATGACGGCTATTACAAAAAAACTAATTTGCGAAATTTAAAGATCCTAGCTCCTTTAGTTTTTGAGTTATCGTGCGGACGGACGGACGGACGGACATACATAGCTAAATCGATTTTTTTTTTCGATTCTGATCCGATTCATACACTTGAGTCTATATCTACCCCCCCTCCTTTGTCTACGTCACAAACGTAATGGCAAATTTATTATACCCTTTGACTATATAGTCATATGTGTTTATGTTCTATTTATTAAATATTAATTTAAAATGGATTTATTTTATATATATATATTAAGAGTACCTATTTAGAAAAATTAAACTATTCTATATATTAAATCGATACTAAATTCATTGTTTTATTTATATCTTTTAAATAAGTATTTATAAAAATATTTACATGATAAGATATTCTTATTATATTATTATTATGTATATCTTGTTTTAATAAGTATTATTTTCAAAAAACAAAAAAAAATATCCATTTATTCTCCCATATTAAATATTTAATAATATTGAAAATTAATTAATATTATAATGTTAATTTAAAAATATTTATTGAATAAGAAGAAATAAATAATTAAATAAATATAAATTTTTATTTGTATTAAATGTTTCAATTAAATTTGTTTTTTTTTTTATCTCATAATTAACATTTTAATTAAATTAAATTTTCTTATATTATTTAATTAATTGGATTTTTATTTCTTTTTTTTTTTGTCTGATTCTTTATAATAAAAATATATTTTATTATTTTTGGATTAAAAATTGTTAATTTAATTTGTTTTATTGAATTTATTCAATTATTTGTGGTTGTTATAATATGAATTTAATATTTTTAAAACCCAGAATAAGGCAGATGTTAATTATATATGAAAATGTTTAAAACATATTAACAATTCGAATGTTGGGCATAGATAAAGAGAAAGCGAATGTTTGTAGTGTATAAATTCCTGAATTGCTTAGCAGATAATTATAAAAATTTGTATATAATAATATTTGGGTTCAGCAAAGAGCTTCTGTGTTAACAGTCTTGCTCTAACGGACCGCGAAGTTAAGGTTATGGGGCAAATATTTAAACTTTTTTGTTCTAAAATAAAAACGGTTTGACCGACTGACTTCAAATTATGTAAACATCTCTGATCTCTGTTAACTCGTATGACAAGGCGATTGGTTAAGTAAAAAATTGACGCGAATAAGATCGAATATTACTAAGTACCGTTTTGACACAAAAGAAGGTTTCAAAAAAAATTTTTGTCAATTTTGTTAAGCTCTTGCGACACAACGCACCTTTTTGAAGATTTGTTCGACGTAATGCTCTGAAATATAAATTGTTTATCGACTTAACTTATTACTCTGTATACTAATTTTATAAACTATAGTATATTTGTATATTTACAACTTTAGAATTTGTTGGCACAATTTAATAAAAAAAAATTTTAAATCGAATTATATCCAATTCTATAAAGTACTGCTTTGGCTCAAAAGAATTTGTTTTTGTCGAATTCCGTTAACCTGCGGCACAATTTACCTATGTCATTTTTACGTTCCTTTTTTCAATAACAACAACTTCAATTAAAAACCCGGTGAGAGATGCATTACAACGGCCTTGTATTAGCTTGTTTTGTATAAAAGTAAGTAAAAATGTTTTCAAATATAACAAATTAATTTCTTTCATCAGAAGAAAAGAACTAACTTTCAAAAACTAGATAAGTCACTGCTGTTCAGATTCAAAAAAAATCTTAATCAAATTTTAGAAGATTTGTAAGAGATGTCAAAATCGGACATTAAAATAGAAAAAGGCATACACTAAGAAAACTGAAAAACAATGTAGGATGATAATTTATCTTCTTCACATAAATATGTTTACCACAAGAAAGAGTGATTCTTCCAAAAATTAACTTCAAATAATACTATCTCATGTATTATTTAGAAAATTTAGAATATGTCAAATAAAATAAGATAAAAATGATGAAAAAAGTCAAGGGTTTTTAAAACGGCACATTTTCAAAATTATATAGTGTTTCATACTGAGTATTTTATCAATATATAATGTTGAAGCTTCAATGTTAACGTTTAATTTAGGAAATATGTACACTGGTGACAAAGCTACTGCTTAATTATAAAAACTTATACATATTGAGAAATTCTATACCAAAATTTGGAATTTAAAGAACCCTTTTCAATTTAAGAAAAAACCTTTAACATTATATTATAGCTCCTAAACAGGGAACGTGATAAAAAAAAAGTTTTTGAACTATTCCTACTAATTTTTAAGAGGATCTAACTTCTACTAAAATTTCAAGACTCTATAGCTTGAATTGTTTAAAAGATATGTGGAAAGATATTTTTGTAAAAATTGGGTTTTAAATAATGATATATTTTAGTACCGTAGGGCAACTCTACATATTTTTCTTTTAAATATTTTAAATGCTTACAATAACAGCTGTCTTTTAACGTCTTCAGATTGAATATATACCAAAGAGAATAATAACAATTTGAATATAGGGTTTTTTCCGATTTTGGGTGGGTGGGGCTACAGAAAAAACTTCTTCTATGAAATTATTTTTTTTGCAATACCTAACCGTGGTTAAAATTTTTTTTTTCTATTTCAAACGATGTTAAGGGTTTTTGAAAACATACGGACGGACGGACAGAAAGAGTAAAACTATAAAGGTACATTTTTACAAAATCTTTTAATTAACAAAATAATTGTTATTTATTCTTAAAAATTTTAGTATTTATTTTTTATTTTCAAATAATCGAAATTTTATTTTTGTATATTTTGCTAAAGACTTATATCCGTATATACAATAATAATATCAAGATTTTATTTGATAACTTCACAATATAATATATAAATAGAAGTAATTTTTTTTTGAAATTTAATACATTTAATACACTTAATAACTCTAAACTAATGTTACCCTTAGGTATCATATTAAATCCCAAAATAAAAAAGAAATAAAATATCAAAAAAAAAGAAAAATAAAACAATTTGAAATAAATTTAATTTAAAACAAAAAAATTGAATAGAATAGGTAGATAAAGCTAAAAGAAATTTATTTATAAGCTTCTTAAAATTCATTATTATCTGACAAAATCTTTGTGCATTATTATACGTAGATATTGTTCTATATCATCAATTACCTTAATTGATTTTTATTTTAATTTTTTTTTATTTTTGTACTTAAAAAAACCAAACAGGATTTCTACCTCAATAAATATTATAGTATTATATATGATACACCACACCCATACATGTACACATTAATATTAAATAAAATAAAAATTAAATTTATATAAGTTATCTATAGGTACGCATAAAAACGTTTTATAATAAATAATGAATAAACATTTAAGAAAGCTACAACAACAATAATAACAACAACAACAACAACAACAAAATATAAAATAATTAAATTTAATTTAAATAAAACATTTTTTTAATCTTCTTTTATTAATTAAATTTTTTTTTTATTTTTATTATTTCTTAAAAAATAAAATTCAAAATATTGTTCTGGTTGTTGTTTTTGTTTTTAATGTCATTTAAAAAGTTCAATTTTATTTACAAAAAAAAAACAACAAAAAAAAAAAACAAAAGAAAAAATAAGACAAAAAAGTTCTCAAAAATTCTCTTGTGAATTTCCTTAATTTAATTTTTGTTGTTGTTGCTTTTTCTTCTTTATTTTTTTTTTAAATCCACAAACTCATTTTGATTGTGTTGTTGTATTTAAGTATTCACTTTCTTCTTTCTACTCAAAAATCACTCTTGAGATCAGTTTTATGAGCATAAAACTCACTCTTCCAATTTTTTGTGTTTGTAAACAAAAATAAGCAAAAATTGAATATGTAATGTGTGTGCATGACATAAAAAGATATAATATAACATCATTTATATATATATATATATATACATATAAGAACACAAGAAACAAAAAATTGAAGAAAGAAAAGGAAAAATAAAATAATGTTTTTTTTTTTTATCAAACATAATTGAATCAAGATGTTTTCCTTAAAATATTTATTATAATACTTTTCATTTCTTTTAAAAAAAAAAAAAAAAAAAACTTTTTTTTTTATGATAATGATGAGATGACACACACATGTACACAGAACGCATCAATAATAATGTGTGTATGCTTTTTAACAGTGTTGTACAAAATTATGAAAGTTAAAATTTTTTTTTTGTGGTTTTGTAATTTGATGTAAGAGTAAAAATTTGTGGTAATATACAGAGCTGCAAAAAACTCAAATTGAAATGCAACTCATCGCTCAACTTAAATTTTGAGTTCCCACCCTCTTTAATTTTAAGTCTAAATTAATATTCTAGAAAATATCAAATTATGTTAATGGATTATGGAAATAATAATCATTGCCTTGAAAAATTTTTGAATATTTATCCAATCAACTTCACAGGATTAAGTAATTTTATAAAATACTAGCTAATATCTGGTGCGCGTTGCTGCGCTTCTCAATGGAGGTTTAGTTGAAGTTGATGTTACTGCAAAAAATTAACACAAAAATTACATACGGTGTAAATGAAATTTAGGATTATTCTAGTTATTTTTGAAACTTTCTGGAATTCAAAGAAGTACTAACTACTTTCCAAAATTGGACGTAATTTGCTTCCACAAAGTTTTTTTTTTACCAATCGTAGGACCGACATGTGTTACCAAACACCAAGCCTGTTAACAGACTCAACTCCATTTTCAAGGTGCTTCACGCATACAATTCGAAGAAAATCGGTCGAACCATTTCTAATTTAGAGTAACGTATTGAAAAAACCTATAAAAAGTTTATGGAGCGTAATGGGTTAATGGAACTCAACAAAATTTTTTTTGCGGCTTTCTTTTTAGCCGAAGCAGTATTTCGTAAAATCGGACAAAATTTGGACCCAAAATTTTTTTTGACCAGCCGTCGGGCCGACATGGGTTAACAAATTCCAGAACTGCTCAAAGAGCATCACGTATACAAAATTTGAAATCAATTGGTCACACCGTATTCATTTTAGAACAAAAAAAATTAAAATAATTACACCACAGCCCCAACTTGGCCGTTCCTTAGGACAAAATTTTTGGGGCTATGATTCTTTCCGTACCCAAAAACCTCTATATAAAAATTTTCATGAGAATCGGCTGGGTACTTTAGGAGTTTATTCGTAAGATACAAACAAACAAACAAACTTTCGCTTTTATATATATAGATAGATGAAATTAATGAGAGCTTGTATCATATCACCATTTAATTAAATATTTGCCTATCTAAGCTGTGGTGATTACAATCAAAACAATGTTCAATTGTTTAATTATCTGTATTTATTTAAAAAGCACAAGGAACAAGTCTCCAAATTCTACATCAAATTTTTTAAATCTATCGAATACGTTAATCACAGTTTTATTGTTTTTTATTTGCGATGATGACAACGATTTTTTTTTGCATTTATAACGAAATGTCATTATTAATGTCTTTAACACAATTAGCGTAGAGATGACGCAGCAACCGAAATTGAAAAATGTTTGACTCAAATCAGAGTGAAAAATTGAGCAACTTTTCCTGCGTTGAAAACTTTGATGGTTACTTTCATGTACATTTGTGAATTGTTTTCCATAAACATTTTACTTTAGGAGTAGTATTTCAGCTTTAAAGGCCACGCTCATTGTACTTAAGAGGTTAAAGTTATTCTCCTAGGATATTAGGATAATTATAATTAAAATTTTGATGTGTCATTGACAAAAACATTTAACGAGCAAATCATTTCTCAAAATTTTAATTTCATCAAATTTTTAATTTAATGACTGAATGATTTATTCGATTAACTTATTTATTAACGATTACGAAAATAAGCAAATTGAATTGACCTCGAACTTAGAATCTGTAGTTTGAGGCAATCCATTTTGAAATATCTAAAGCTAACCCCATTTATTTATTTTAGGCATTCACGTTAATGCTATACAGAACCTTATAAATATAAATGTAATATTTTTCGAAATTTGTTTTTGAAATACTTATCAACACTTTTAATTAACCAAAGAACCAATATTTAGAAACTAAATTAAGCTTTTGTAATTTACTTTTATGAACCATTATGGAAAATTTCAATTCGCTTTCAAATACTTTTGAACATCACTTTCTATAATCAAATATAAATTTCAAATATTTTTATATTCTTTTGAAAATTTCTTTTAAGTTAAAGTGTCTACAAAAAAAAAAACATAAAAATATAATTAGGAGAAAAAAAAAATTAAAATAACGGTTAAATTAATATTTTCTCTAATATTATATTTACATATTTGTTTTATTCAAAGTTTTTTATAATTTTTTCACTTTTTTCAAAGAAAAAAAAACTTCAGTTCCCTTTTAAAAACGTTTTGCATTAATATATATATAATATAATATAATATATATACATATATATATATAATATTATAAAGTTTAATAATTATGTAAAATGTTTACTTAAATTTTGTATAATTATGAAAAAAATAAAATTTGTCTGTTTTCATAAATGTTTACTCCTACCCTTACCCTTACTCTTCCTATGATTTCACTTTGATTTGAAGAGGGTTGAAAATAAGTGAAATTTCAGTTTAGATTTGAAAATGGGGTAAAAAATTAAGAGAAATAAAGAAAAAAAAAACTTTTAAATAAATTTATTTTTATTTGCGTCAAATTTTTGTAAAAGTTTTTCCGCAAACATAACGGTATTACAAACATTTTTTTTTTAAAGGCAAATTCATTATTTGTTGGAGGTGAATTTGATTTTGTGTTTTTTTTTTTCAAGCTTTCTTTGAATATGTATGTGTATGTGTAAAAAAACAGGAAAACTTATGAAAAACAAGATGAAATGTAAAATAATTATCTAAATTTTTTTTTTTTGAGTATAATTTCATTTGATTACAAAAAAAAAATGAAGTATGAAAGGGATGGGATCTTAAAAAAAAGACTTTGAAAGTAAAAAAAAAAAATTTTCAGTAAATTTTCAGTTTACAAAATGAAAAATATAAGTTTGGTTTGAATTTTTTGTATTTCACCCTCGGAAAATTTTGAGAAACTGTTAAAAAAAATTCGTATATACTCGTATTGTAATATGTATGATCATATTAGTCTTAATGATATTAACTGTAATTGACTAATTGAAATATATTTTTATTTTAATCTAATTAATAGTGAAGGCAATAAGGTATACATGATCTTCCAGTTTAATTCCATAAGCTCAAGGTTTACATACATCTAATTTAATTTACCTATACTTATTAAGAAAGTGGTAAAAGAACTAGCTAGATTTCGGGAGCTCAGGTATTTTTAATATTTAATTACCGTGTACAGGATGTCTCGAATAAGTACAGTATTCCTAATAAGGCAAGTAGAGGAAGTCGATTCATCCACATTGTATGGGTGAAAGGTATTGTTCATTATGAACTTTTTTGATATATGATGCTATGTTGCTTACTTGGGACACACTGTGTATTTAAAAACAACCTTTTTGAGATATGATACACACTGTATATTTAAAAACAAATTGTCTCAGAAAACAAAATAATTGATATAAAGCTGTATTCAATGCTACAATAGGGCAATAGGTTAACAAATTATATTCAATCAGACAGATTTTATTAATTAAGGGAGGAAAAATTAAAAAAATCTTGTGAAGTTTATTTAATTTTTCACTCAAAAAAAAAGACGGGTATTCCTCAAGTCATTTAGACTATGAATCAGTTTCATTAATCATTATTTTCACTAAGTCATTGATTACACGGCAGTGGTTGTTGTATAAGATTATAAATTTACAAATATTAAATTTTGTGCACCATATTTTTTTTTTTTTTTTCCTGTTACTCCTTGTGGGAGCATAGGATATTAACTAGCCTCCTCTTGGGGATTCCATTCTAGGGCCATTCTTGTTATGGTTGTGGGTTCTTTCCTCAGAGTGTGGTCTATCCTTCTCCATTTCCTACGTTTTATCTGTTTTTCTATTGTTTCTTCACGCGTGAGCTGCCATAGGTCTTTGTTATTTATGGTATTGGGCCAGAATATTCCGCATATTCTTCTTGGGCATTTGTTCGCAAATACTTGGAGCTTCTGTCTGATGTTGTTTGACGTCAGCCAAGTTTCACTGCCATATAGCATTGTGGACATTACGCATGCTTTGAATATTCGAAGTTTGGTGTTTCTCGTTATTTGGCCGTTTTTCCATATCCATATAACCATCGCCATATAACCATCCCATACAAAGGGATATATAGTTGTATTACGCTATTGGTTAGGTCCCGAAATGGAACCGTTACATTTAAAATATTAAGAGCTAATAAACACCCTTTCAACTTTTAAACAACCTACCAGCGGTAAAAAGTTTTCACAATTTAATAAACAAGTGAGGGAAAAAACCAAGGGTTTTTAAAAAGCACATTTTCAAAGTTATATACGGTTTCTTACTGAGTATTTTATCATTTATTTTTATAAAAATATATATTATGATAGTATTATAATTTTGTTATTTCATTACAACGGGGGGGGAACGGGATAGTATGCGGAACTTAGCTTGATGGGTTCCAGTTACATCAACCACAGCCTATGCTATCTCCACGCCAAGTTTTACCTTCACGAGGTCCTTCCTGTTACGCTGAGCAACTCAGTCGAAAGATCAGGTAACCAACCCTGGTGGTGTAGGTGAGTCAGCAACAAACAAAACTGGCGGTTTCTTTGGGCCACTTCTACATTTAGATTTAAGGGCCAAGAAATAGCAGCGTCTGTTCCTATAGTAGGCGGCTGCAAACAGCGTCTGTACTCTTAAAGAGCGGCTGATGAAAAAAAAAAAGAAAGAAAACTACCGTAAACTCTCCAGAAGGCAATGGGAAACCACTGGAGTAATAATCCCTAGAAATATCATATGAATACATCAAAAAACAAACGGCCCTCAGTCTCCGGCAAAAAGAGGGTGCTAAGAATCCCCGGAGGTAAAACCAAAGCTACAATAAAAATAGGAACGTGGAATGTCAACAGTCTGTTCGAGTCAGGAAAAATCTATAACACTATTCAAGAAATGAATCGTTTAAAAATTGATATACTTGGTATCAGCGAAACCTGGTGGCCAAACAACGGAGTAAGTTGTGTAAAGGGGACAAAATTTTATTATTCCGGTAATAACAACACAAGGCACAGGAATGGCGTCGGTATAATATTGTCTGAAGAAATCGCAAAACATGTTTCCGGCTTCGTGCCGTTTTCGGATAGAGCCATGCTACTGAAATTAGATTCAAAACCGATTGCAATTAATATTATACAAATTTACGCACCGACAGCGGATAAACCTGACGATGAGATAGAGGAGTTTTATGAACACATAACATATCTTTTAAAACAAACAAAACCTCACGACCTGAATATCATAATGGGCGACTTTAATGCCAAGGTTGGTACCGGAGGAGTAAAAGACGTAGTTGGGAATTTTGCTCTAGGAACTAGAAACGAAAGGGGTGATCGTTTGGTACAATTTTGCCAGGAAGAAAATTTAAAAATTATGAATACGTGGTTTTGTTTACCTGCAAGAAGATTATATACCTGGAAATCTCCACAAGATTCAAGTGAACATGTAGTGCGAAACCAGATTGACTTCATTATTGTAAATAAACGATTTAGCTCATCCATTAGGAAAGTAAGCACATACCCTGGTGCCGACGTTCCATCGGATCACAATCTTTTGGTGGGCAAAATAAACATCAAATTGGCAAGACCAAAGAGATCCAACCGAGAAACAAAATTGGATATGGAAAAGCTGAAAAATAGTGAAATAAGAGATCGGTTAGCAGCAGAGATCAACAATCAGGTACGAAATTTGAGAAATACAAGAAATCTATGGGCACAAACAAAGGATATCCTTAAAGTAAAGTCACGAAACATCCTGGGTACAAAAAAGTATTTCCCTAAACAGAAATGGATGACAGACGAGATTTTGCATATGATGGATGTAAGGCGCCAATACAAAAACAATAATATTGGGGAGTATAAACGTATTCATCGAGATATCCAAGCTAAAATTAGGCGTGCCAAGCAAGACTGGTTAAAGAAAGAATGTGACGAAATAGAGAAACTGCAACATCTTCATGATGATTTCAATGTCCACAAAAAAATTAAAGAAATCACGGGTACAAATCGTAAAAAACTTACCGCTGCATTAACAAACGAACAAGGTCAACTTATAGCTGATGTAAATGAGGAACAAAAAACCTGGGAAAATTATGTTCAACAGTTATTTCAAGATCAAAGCAGAACAATAAACAACAATAACACTAACAATAACACTAACACACTACCTTTTGGATTCCCAATAACAAAAGAAGAAGTTAAAAAGGCAGTATTGTCATCAAAAAACAATAAAACTACAGGCCCGGATGATTTACCAGCAGAAATAATAAAATTAATAGATTATGATAATTTAGATATATTGGTCAAAATTTTTAATGAAATATATGACACAGGTAATTTCCCAGAAGATTGGCTAAAGTCGACATTTATTACACTCCCGAAAAAAGCGAATGCTAAAAGCTGTAAAGATCATCGTCTGATAAGTTTAATGAGTCATGCGCTTAAAATCTTTCTTAAAATACTGCAAAGTCGAATGTATTCCAAGTGCGAAGCACATATGGGAAAAACGCAGTTCGGATTTAAACAAGGCACAGGCACGAAAGAAGCTCTTTTTGGCGTAAATATATTGGTACAAAACTGCAGAGATGTTCAGAAGGATGTTTTTCTCTGTTTCCTTGATTACGAAAAAGCTTTCGATAGGGTGCAGCATGAAAAGTTGATAGAAATCTTAAGTGCATTAGATATCGAAGAAAAAACTATAAACTGTATCAGAAATCTTTATTGGAACCAAACAGCTAACGTAAAAACTCAGCATGGCTTAACAGATAGCATTGCAATTCAAAGAGGTGTACGTCAGGGCTGTATTTTGTCACCAATGCTCTTCAACTTATATGCGGAAACTATCTTCGTAGAGGCACTATCTGATGTGGAAGTAGGCATAAAAGTCAACGGCACGTTTTTAAATAATATAAGATATGCTGACGATACGACGTTAATAGCTGATAATATTATCGATTTACAACATATAGTAGATAGAGTCAACCACTACAGTAACAATTTTGGGCTTAACATCAACACTCAAAAAACGAAATTTATGATAGTCAGCAGAAATAGAAAACCATATCCTGGTGCGACTATTACAATTAACAACAGTCAAATCGAAAAAGTGTCCACTTTCAAGTACCTTGGATGCTGGCTAAACGAAGACTGGAGTTGTAATGGGGAAATAAAATGCCGAATTGAAATGGCCAGGAAGGCATTTCTTAAATATAAGGAGCTTTTTTGCAGCAGGAACCTCAGCATGAAACTGCGGATACGTTTCGTTAAATGTTATGTCTGGTCTGTTTTATTATATGGTGTAGAAGCATGGACAGTAAAAGTAAAAGATATGAATAAGCTTGAAGCATTCGAAATGTGGACATACAGAAGAATGCTCAAGATTTCATGGGTAGACCGTGTCTCGAACGAGGAGGTTCTCAGAAGAATGAGCGTGACAAGAGAACTAATCACAACTGTCAAACGTCGAAAAACAGCATACTTTGGCCATGTAATGAGGAGTGCGAAATACGAGATGTTGCAGCTCATCGTGCAGGGGAAGATCGAAGGGCGAAGGGGAGTTGGTAGAAAACAACTGTCTTGGCTCCGAAATATTAGAAATTGGACTGGCATATCAGAAATTGGTGCACTGGTAGAATCAGCAAGGGACAGGGAGCGATACAAACAAATCACACAAACTATCATATGACGCTAACATTCTGTAAAGAATATGCAACACAAGAAGAAGAAGAATTAATAATTAATTATATGACTAATAGTAAAATACTTAGAATATAACCCCAATGCACTCAAGAAAACCTGTTAATAAGTGCAAAATATAATGTTGGAGCTTCAATGTTAACGTTTAATTTTGGAAAAACTTACACTGGTAAATAAGTTACTGTTTTATAAGAACATAAAAGTTTTAATTTTGAAAACCTAGTAGCCTTTCAATGGGGAAGGTTCCCAAATTTTTGCTTAGCAAACTTATGATGGATCTGCTCACCCCCCTCCTGTCTTCACTCTTCCATTTTTTTCCGGTTCTAGGAAATCAATTTTGAACTCCAACAAAATTTGGAATTTTACCTAGAATATTATTATCAAACCAAAAATGGTTAAGACTAAGAAACAATTTCTTCAATTTAAAGAGACCCTTTCAAATTTAAGAAGAACCTTTAACGTACGTTAAAGTTACAGGTGGTTGAAAATAGCAAAATTTCAATTTTCGAGCCCTTATAGCTCCTAAACAGGGGGCGTGACAAAAAAATTTTGTTAACCGACTCCTACTAATTTTGGAGGGCCCAACTTCTCCCAAAATTTCAAGACCCTATGTTGAACCGTTTAGAAGATATATGGGGCCAAAAATTTTGCAAAAGTTGAGTTTAGCTTAATGGTAAATTTTTGTACCGCGTATGGTAACCCTATACGCTTAAACTTTATATTTTTGTAAAGCCTATAAAACCAGCTATTTTTTGCCGTTTTCAGATTAAAAATACACTTAAATAAACTCTTGTTATAACAATTTAAAAATAGTGCTTTTTCCAATTTTGGGGGGCTGAAGCTCCATAACAGAAAAAAATTCTTTTTATTGCAATACCTACCCATTTCTGATATTTTTTAGTCAATCGTAGGTAAAAAGGGACGGACGGACAGAGTGAAGCTATATAGGCACAATTTTACAAAATTTTTTGAAAATGTGCTAAAAATTATTGAAATTTAAATTAAAACTTGTATTAAACATAGTTTAGTAGTTCGTGTTAAACAAAAATTTTGCAGAACAATTTTAATTTTAAAATAAATAAAGCTCTTTAAACTTTATTAAGAATTCACTTAATTTATTTTTTCGTTTTATTTAATAAATATGAACTTTATTAAACAAACACATGCCAACAAACATAATACATACTGTAATTGGTATGTTCACAAATTACAATTTGAAACTTAAGTAACAAAATTAAATTTTTAAAATAAAATAAAAAAAGTATTCCGGCCTGTCTCTCGATTATTTTGAGATCAAAATACTGACGTAATTATTCAATTATTTTATCGTGTATTTATAAGTCTTATAGCATCAACTACCATATAACATTCTAGTATATACTATGTACTATTGTAAATAAACACTTTTCTTCTTAGAAATATCTTATAGATATAACAAAATATCTTCTATAATCCCCTTTCCTGACTAATCCAAAACACATTACTTTTTTTTTTGAATTTACCTTTTAATTTGAAAACCCAATTTCCATCCAAAAATTAAATATTTATATTTATGTACTGAAAATAATTCAAGTGAAATACATTATATACTATTAATATTTACTATTAGATAACAAAGACAAAAAAACTAGACACAACTCTACTAACAACAGTTTTTTTTTTCTGACTATAACAGTACTAATAATAAAAGTCCTTGACATATTGTTTGTTAAATAAAAACGTCCTTAAAAAGAACATATGATAATTGAGTAAAAAAATTTTTCAACATATATTATACATATAATAGGTATATATACATATATGTATAAATATACACCTACGCTAAAAATTTAGTTTGAGTATTTAAGAGTTACAGAAAATAACAGTTATTTTATATAGTCAACAGTTACTTTCTAACAAAAACACTTTAGTATATTTTATAATATATGTACATACTAAAAATTTATATATATATAGGTATATATATATTTGTATTATATAAAACAAAGAAAATATTTATTTTAAAAATATTGATATTAAATGTGTATAAGTATGTTGAAAAAAAAAACAGTTAGGTAATTAGAAAATTATTATTTTATTTAAAATAATTAGACAAAACATGCGAATATTCAAGGGTTGGGGTGTTGTTGTGGGAGAAAATTGAAATAACGTTGAATTTTTTTTTTTTTTTTAAATATAAGAATAATGTTGATTCAAATTTTTTGAATAGCAATTACATAAATAAGCTGACAAATTGAAAAATTAATTGAAATTTTATATTTTTAAAATAAAATAATAATGAAAACTTTTTTTAAAATTTAAGTTTATTTTTATAATTTCGTTATTGTTGTACAGGAAAAGTATTGTAATTGTCAAAAGATATATAGACTTACACTCTTCAAATCAGCTTAGTCCTTTTTCATTTAAAATTTATTAGAATTTGATCGTTTTTAAAATTCAAGTACGATTAGTTCCAAATTTTTAAAATTAATTAGGTATTTTTTTAATCGCCCGCTTTTTTTGGGATCCAGTTGTAGGATCAACATATTTGAAAAAAGCTAGTCTCCGATTTTATAGTAGAGTCTAAATACAGCAAGAAAAATAAAAAAAAATTCAACTCTTAAGCTCGGCCAAAAAAATTGTTTCCAAATATGTACCAAAAATAGGTACCTACCACTTTCGTGAACTTATTTTAAGCTGTTTTTCCTTTTTAGTTTCTACTACAGATTCGGGGACTAAGTTTTTCAACTAATATCACATATACCCTGAGCGCTTAGATACTGGAGCGCTTTTTTGAAAAACGGCCAAATCCATTTGAAAATAGAAAAATTTCATGGGAAAAAGGACCAAATTCATATGAAAAGAGTATATTAGGATTTCTATATTTCTTACACCTTTACTTCACTTGTTTACATTCGTCTCTGGATGAAAATATGTTAAATTATATGTTAAATTAACTTATATTTTATTTGTGACTTGTGGAAGTTCAACAAAATAGAAAGGTAAAGGACTTTATTTTAAAATAAGTCTAATAAAAGCTGAGAATTCATTTAATTTAGGTGGGAAGCTGGGAAAGCCATCATAAACGTTAAAATTAATTTGTATGTACAAACATAGTCAAATAATAAACTTTTTTTTTCATTCTGAGTATGGGGTTGGTTTGATTTTGAGCTCTTCCTTAAAAAATAACGGTTAAATCTTAAAATTTAAAATATGATTTCTCGGATACTTAATAATATTTTCATGGGATCTGAAACAATTATTCTATTAATTACACTTACATATTCATTTGAACATTTAATTTTTTTTTAACACGGGATTTTATATGAGAAAATGAAATGGAAATATTTCATATAATTTTTTCTAAACTTATACAATTAAATAACTTTAAGTTTATTTACATACGAATAAAAATAAATATTTTTTTTTCAATTTTTTATTTAAAAATTTTAATATTCTTCAGAATGAAATAAATAAATTTTTTTAATTTTTTAATTACCACCTACAAACAACACATGTTTAAAGAATACAGAATGTGCTCCTTCCTACTTTTACCTACTTTTTAAAGGAACTAAGAAAATTTAAATTATATATTTATATACTTATATATAATAATTAAGGGTAATAAATAATTATAAAAATATGTTCAGGAAATAAAACATGTGCAGGAGAGTTTCAATGATAATTGTACAAAGATTTCAATGATAATTTTATAATAGGGGTATAGGGGTATATTAACTTTAGTAAGGTGTTTGTAATCACCAAAAAGAAGCTAGCTGGATATAGAATAGTATATATTTGCTCTATTGTCCATATTGCGTTCGTAAACACAATAACATAAAAAATAATTGTAATATATACTGTAGATTACTAATGGCAAAATTAAGACAAGGTTTGCTTATTTGTCTAGATCAAACTATGAGAGTTCGGATTCTGGCAGCTTCCGATCGAACCAAGGTTAAACGATCATATTTCACAGACCAATAAAAATAGAATTTTTATAATTGATACCAGGATGTTTCTTACTTCTTCCCTTCTGTTTCTTAAGTTTGGAATGAATGGAAGTGATGTTCTGGGTAACTTTCAAAACTAAAAGCATATCTATGAAAGTTATAAAAATTGAATTTTTAAATTTGATATAAGTTATAGTTCTGTCCTGTTTCTATTGAATTTTGAAAAGAGTTTAAGTTGTGGTTAGGGTACTCACATGCCTTCCAAGACTGAATAAGCATTTCTTCTGGTGTAGGGTATTACTAATTTGCTTGTATCGACTTACTGTTATTAATATTAATTTTTTTTTGATTTGATAGTTTTCAAAGTTCCCATTTTCGGTTATTATCTTGGCTTTAATTAAGATTTTTTGATTTAAAAATAAGTAAGTTTATTTATCATACAAGTTACGTCACAGTTGGTAACCCCAACCAAGACAATAATTAATGAACCTCCAATTAAAGATAAAACTCAATTTCACATTTATGAAATTAAAAATATTAATATGTAAGTTATGGTCAATGACGTTTAATTGCACTTGGAATAATTTAACATTATAAATGTATTATGAAACCCAACATATGGTCAAATAACTTTGTACACAAAATTCATTACGAACTTTTTTTTTGTAATTCGATACTGAATTTTATTTTGAAAGATATTTTCGAATAATATATCAAAATTTGTATTAAGATAAATAAATTGTTTTTGTAAAATAAAAAAAATGATTTGTAACATTAAAAAATTCAATTGTTCTAAAAGTTAGTCTTATCACCAAGCTCAAATTAAACTTAAAAATCCATAATTTGCGATGTATTATTTGAACAGACATTTCTTCAAGGAAAATATTTATATATAAAACTTAATTAACTCCCAAAACTTTCAGATTTTAACAACTTAATTTGGATTCTCAATCTTTGTTTTTAAATCACATTTTCAATTTGAATTAAAAAAAAGTTTAATTTATTTTTTTTTAATACAATTTTTATATTTATGAAAATGTCGCTCAAGGAAATTTTGTTAAAAAAAATTATTATAACTTTTTTTAATTAACATTGCATAACATGATATACTCCAGTTATTATTATTTTTTATAAAAGCATTGTTTACATTTTATTTGGTTTTTTGTTATTTTTTATTAAAAACGCGAAAAATTTACAAAATAAATCAGAAAAATTTAATTAAAAACTTTAACTTGTGGTAGTGTAGAAATATTGTTTTTTTTTAACTTTTTTTTTTTTTTTAATTTTATAATTAATATTAATTATCATATTTAGCATTTTTAATCAGTTACATGTATTATCAAATCTTCATATTGCAAAATATATTGAAGCCAATCAAATAAAAAAATAAACGTGAAATAAAACCGTATAAAACGAAAACCACACCAAACACACAATTCCACAACACAGTAAACACAGTAAAGTTGAGTTAATTAAAAATAAAAAATGAAATAAAAAAAATAAAAAGTATAAAAAGAAAATTAATAAAAAAATATATTACAAAAATAAAATTACATAAAAAATGTTGAAACCAATAGGAAATTCTGAAATTTATTTATTTTCTCTTTTTTTTTTTTAATTTTCCACTGAATTTTCTTTTTTAATTTTTTTTTTTTTGTTTTTTTTCTCTTCTGTTACTAATTATATACAAGTATATAACACATGTGTTAAAAATCTACATTTATGTTAATTGAATTAACTGTAAGCCAAAATGAAAGAATGAGAGAGAGAGAGAATTTGGTTTCATATATATTGCAAAAGGGTAATTGCAACAATTTTTCTTTAAATTGTTTTGGGTTTTTTTTTTTATATTTTATATTTTTATATTCAATTGAACAATTCAGAAGCGTTTCTATGGAAATTATATAATCGGAAAGTTTAAATGTATGTGTTACTGAACTTTCCAATTTCATTAATATTTGTATTTAGAATTAGTGTCAGAAAGTAGCCAGTTTTTTGACATTAAGAGGCTTAAGTTTAGACTTTAGACTTAGACTAAACCCCTTAGAGGAGTAAAGAGTAACGACAAGACTTTTTCCAACTATGCATGTTACTTGATATCCTTTTTTCCTTTTGAGGTTTTTTTTTTATTAAGATTTTACATAACCAAAGAACTTTAGGTCGTTATCTTAGTCTAACTGCGCATCTAAAAGCCTATATAGATTCCGATTTCATTTTCTATATTATTGACTGATTTTCTTAAAGAGTGCCCAACGCATAGTAAATATCTTTCCTGAATTTTGATATTAACCATCTCTGACTCCTCTTTTTTGTAGTAATTCTTTTCTTACTTTGTTTGGCCCAAGTACCTTTTGAGATTCAAAGAAGATACCTACTTCAGACTGCCTAATTTTTCGTGACGGCAATAGTTTTCGACATTTCACTGACGTACGACACTAAGATTACGTTGCTAAAATCAATAAATTAACTACAGATTATAGCTTCCATTCCTAACTTGATATTTTGCGAGTGAAAGCTACGATGGAAAAAATGGTACAGACTTTACGAATTTAAAAGTATTTACATAAATAAATGTGGAAGTCCTGTATTTAATTAAGACTCGATTGATATATCTACACTAGTACTGATATTGGAAAAAAAATATAAGTATAATATAAGTATAATTTCGTTTAAAAGTACCAAAATACTTAAAAATCTCAAAATCTAATTATATATTAGATACAAATAATGTTCCTCAAGTGGAATTAATGCTGCAAGTTTGTTTAGAAATCAATATAAATCAGTTTTATTACAATTTATAAAATTAGTCACTCAAAAAACTATCCAGTGTTTTCAATAACCCGATATCAAAGCCAGTAGGATTTGTGTTAGACTACATGTACATTGAGTAAAATTATATTTGAATTGTAACTTAACACAAATTTACTCTTTTAAAGTCATACACTCAAGTACAATTTAACAAAAAGAACAGAGAGAGTTGCAGTTCCCACAACATTTTAATACCCTTTTATTTTAAAAACTGAGTAAAATTCCATGGCAATACCACTTTAAATTCACTCAAAACTCACTTCACTCATAAATTTTTTTATACAAGCCAAATATACAGTAAGTATTTTATCATTTACGAGTATTCATTCATTATAGTGTGTAATATAATATATGTATGTAATAAAAATATGCTTATGAGAAAATTCTTGAGAAAAATATTACAAAGTATTTTTATGTAAATTAAAAAAAAAAACCAAAACGTTTTTTTAAGTAAAAATATTCTTTTCTACCATCATCATTAATGAGAAATTTTCAGGTATATAAGTGGTAAGATGAAATTGTGGGTGGTACATGTATATACAATAATAATAGTATGAATAAATTAAATTATACTCAGTATATATTAAGTTAATAATTTACTTTTATACTTATGTATGTGTTTATGTATATAGTCCTTACGAAAAAAATTTTACTGAGTAAATATTTGTTTCTTTGAAACCACATGTGAAGCCACAGAAATTATGCAAAAAAAATATAAAGAACAGTTGCGAAGTGGTAAAAAATTCAATTCTCAAAAGAAGTTATTCAATTAAAAAAGATGACAAAATCTAATAAAGTTAATAATATTGGATAAAATTTTTGTTGAAGTATATTACTAAATATATAAAAGCCAAATTTACGGTGAAAATCGTTTCAATTAAATATGGTTGAAAAAATTTCATTACTAACACTAATTTAAACTGCCTTTGAATATTTAATTTTGAGAAATAAAATTAGAGAACCCTATAATGAATGTAGATTATATAAATCACCTAAACCTCACCTACCATTCGTTTAAGGAGTTATTGTTTTTTAAAATACTGAATTTAAATGTTTTACTATAGATGCACAATATAGACTCTGTGTATGATATTTTGGGGCCAATTTGAAATTCTAGTAGTCGATTTAAAAATAAAAGGGAATTCTGAGTTTTGAATAGTATCCGCGTAGGACCAAATGACTATATCTCAAAGATAACTGGTATTGCCAGCTTTCAAAAAATATATAGGTTTAATGGTGCGTACTATCCTTTAAGAACGAAAAGGACATTTGGAAGTAACCTTGTTATTTTAGTCTGTTTTATAAAAACCGTTATAACGATCTGTTCAGCATATATATATTCAATTAATGCTATTAAGATAACGGTCTGGGAAATATTTTAATGTTTATTTGATGACGATAGGTGCTGCCGTTTTGGAGATATTGTAGTTGTAATTTGAAAATTTTTGACATCTTTTTCTATAAGTCATATTTTTAAAAATTTTTCCAAGAAACCCCCTAAATATTTTTACATCGCAGGAAAGCTCTTATTTTTTTCTATAATTTGTGCATATACATAGTGTATGTAAATTGTAAAGCGTTTAGAAGATATAAGCATTTATGAAACAATAAAGGATAAGAAGGGAACTTAAAGGATAATATGCGCCATTTTTTAAAAACTGGCAATACCAAAGCAATCAAAGCTATCTTTAAGATATAGTCATTTGGTCCTACGCGGATACTACAAAGACCTCAGAAAAGCCAAATAGAGACTGTGATTCTCATTAATTGATTCATATATAAGTTTAAAATACGCTCTTAGCAGTATTAGGATATAAATGGAACTAACTAGTCAATTAAATAAAAAACCAGCTTATGTTGGCAATGTTGCTAAGAGGCTAGAGATGTTAGAAGAAGACAAATGTCCTTGTAATATAATATTAGAAATGGGATAAATGTGGTGTAAATTTAGCTCATAAAACATCAAATAGGGAAAAGTATGGTTATGTTATTGCCAACATCGAATTAATCAACAAATTTTAAACATTGAAGCCTTTATAAGAGCTTAGAACTTAAGGGATTTCAGTTTAACAACTAAAGCTTCTAAACGAAAAATCCAATCAAGTTTTGATTTATAAATATTTAATACTTAATACTTGGAGTTACTACACCATATATTTTGAATCGATTCAAAATATAAAAAATTACATTTAAGCAGAAGTTCTAAAGTGTAAACAAACAAATCCTTATTTTCAGAGAATTTAAACTGAATTTAAAATCACATTAATTTTTTAAAATGTTCAAAGATATATGTACTTATATATAAAATCATATTATACATTCAGGTAATATTCACTTAATTGCCTAGATTTTATATTCTAAACCCCATATTTATCTATAGATTCAAAAAAAAAAATATTTTTAATTTTACTTTAAAGAATCTTTTAACTAAAACTCTCATTAAAAAAAAAATATACCATATATTTAAATGGCTATGACCTAGGCAACCTTTGTCACAACCAAAAAATTAAATAAAATCTAAAATGATTGTAAACTGAAAAATAATGAAAAGGGTGGAAAAGTTCATTTTTAAAAGGAAAAAAAAATAGGTTGAGTAATTTGTAATTATTTTTTTTTTATATTTTTTTCCAAAAATTAAAAAAAAAAAAATTCTATAGAATCCAAAAAAAAAAAATTTTATTTAATTTTTTTTTTCCCCCAAAAACAGAAAATGTCTTAATGACTTTCATATTATTCAACTGATAAATAATTATGATGATGGTGACGATGATGGTTTACAGAAAGTAATTTTTTTTTTTATTTTTTTAACTTTTATCTTTTATTTAATTTGTATATTATATGTATGTAATGTAGGTATATATTGTGTACCATATAGGTTACATTTTTGAACCGACCTTGATGGATTGTTAACACGAGTAAACGTTATATGCTTTCTCTTAAAATGGCTGATAAAATTTTATTAAATAAAATAACCAGATTAAATTGTATATTTTAAAATAAAAATATTTTGTAAAAATCAAAAAAAGAATCTATGTTACAAAAAATACATTATGTCTTTCCAAAATTTACAAATTAAAAAAAAAGGACTAATTATAGCCTGTCAGGATGCCAATTATCACATTATCTTGGTTCAAAAGATACAATTTTTACTTATTTTTTTACATTAATATGTTAAATAAAATTATTTAAACATGGATGAAAGTATGTTTTAATTTGAAATTAAGGTTTTTTAATACATTTAGGCTTAAATTTAATAGCATTAAGTTAAAGCCTAAAAGTATGCATTCATTTTAATTAACAAGATGATTGTCATTCATTTTAAAACAACCGGGTTTGATTGAAGCTGTTAAGCGATCTGGTTTTAATTACCACTTGTGAAAATAAATTTAAAAATTTTAAATTATTTAATATTAAATATCTTATTAAAATATTTAACAAAAAAAAAGAAAATGAAAAAGTGATACAACTACTCCTTTGAAGGATAGCAATTATTGCCATCACAAATAAAAAAAACTTATTAAATGATACAATAAATATCAGATTTAAGGTGGTAATCTTCTTCTACAGCACCTTGATAAATCAGACTATTGAAGACAGTGAAGAAGAAAAAGAGATTAGCAAAATTTACAGCAGAGCTAAATGTTATTGAAATAGCAGAAATTGATACTTTGGAAAATGAAGTACTAAACCTCTTAAAACCATTCTCAATCAACACTGTCCCACACGTCAAATTTAATGCAAAAATACAAAAAAAATTCTAGCAATATATAATTCAACACTAGACTTGACAGCTCTCTCTTATACACTTTATAGAGTTCAATAAATCTGAAATAATTTTTCATTAGCGAGACAAAACTAAAAATAACTAACCATATATCATTGGATAATTACGACCTAATTAGATATGATCGAAATATCGATATTGATGGCTGGGGTGTTACCATATACATTAAAATATGTTTTCAATTTGACATTGTAAATAATAGCACTTCCAATAAATTTTTTATGCATTGAACTATACTTTATATAATTACAATTAAAGTAAAAAAAAATTATTTATAATTTCTATTTACGCATCTGTCTAACCAATGATATAGTGGTGGAAGCGCCGCATTTCATGCGGAAGGTTTTGGGTTTAAGCCTCGGTCATATTATATCTAATAAAAATACATTGTACAATTGCATAATTATATTAAAGTATAAAATTAGATTTAATAAAAATATATAAGTCTTGTGTCAGATAATAGATGGCGCAAAACATTCACATTTGTGTATTCATATTCTTATACAATAGCTAAGGTCGAGTAATCAACGGCTTAGGAAATATAACGATTAATGACTCTGAAGTTTAGTATAAATTGACTTGGTGAATGAAATTCATACATAATTATACCCGTATGACTATATAGACTATATAGAGAAGGAGGGGGGGTAGATATAGACTCAAGTGTATGGATCGGATCAGAATCGAAAATAAAATCGATTTAGCTATGTATGTCCGTCCGTCCGTCCGTCCGTCCGTCCGTCTGTCCGTCTGTCCGTCCGTCCGCACGATAACTCAAAAACTAAAGGAGCTAGAATCTTAAAATTTACGCAGATTCGTTTTTTTGCAATAGCCGTTGCTATTTAAATCCAGCCATTTTGGTCCATGGGTTCGGGTGGCTGCCATACAACTTCTTTTTTTATATGAGTATTTCTCTGTACCTATTACAGCTACGTGTCTGAAATTTTGGCAAAAATAGTTTAGTTTTATGGCCAAAATTTCTGCAAAATTTGGTTGGTCTGTTGCAGTGAGTTCTAGTACCTGCCATACAACTTCCTGTTTTATATGAGCATTACTCTATACTTACCTATTAAAGCTGGGTGTCTGAAATTTTGCCAAAAATAGTTTAGTGTAATGGCCAAAGTTACTGCAAAATTTGGTTGCTCTACTGCAAAGGGTTCGAGTATCTGCCATACAACTTCTAATTTTATATGAGCATTACTTTATACCTATTGAAGTTATGTGTCTGAAATTTTACCAAAAATAGTTTAGTGTAATAGCCAAAGTTCCTGCAAAATTTGGTTGGTCTACTGCAGAGGCTTCGAGTAGCTCCCATAAAACTCCTTTTATATGAGCATTACACTAAACCTAATAAAGCTGGTATGTTTGAAATTTTGCCAAAAGTAATTAATGTTTATAATAATAATGATATAATGTTTATATAACGGTCATACGGGTATCCCAGAGTTGTCACAGTCTACTCTACTACACTCTTCCTCGTTTTTTAACATAAATAGAAAATATATTCGGAATTTTAAAAATTTCGAATCTCAATAATTTTTATAAATATTAACTGGCGACTTTAATGACATATTTACATACTTTTTAGTTAAACTGTGTTACCAATACTCGAGGCAATCAATTATACAAATGGTTACAAAACAACAAAATTTTAAACAAGAGTTAATTCCTCTAAACTGATTCACCTACATTTCTAAGTGCAAATTCATTTATTAATTTAGTAATAACCAGATGATATTAATTTTAAATAAATTTACATACCCTTAAAACTTAACTTTCCTCAAAGTCGAAATAAAATCAAAGATATCTATAATGATTAAAAAAATATTACAGAAACTTTAATTAAGAAAAATTGTTTTCTTTAATTGAAAAAATTTTATTGTAAAAAATGATTAAAGATAATTAAATTATATTACACTGTTTCCAGTGGAATGATCTAGATTATTTCAAGTTATTAATTTAAAAATCAACCTTCAAATCTAAAACTAAAATTTTTGGATTCAAACAAAATCCGCAGAATTTCCTAGAACTAAATTATAATGTTTAACTCACTCCATCCCCATATTTTCGCATTTTCTATCAATAAAAATTTCCATTTAAAAAGGAAAACAATCAAAACAACAAAATAAAAAATATTAAACAAAGACATAATCATATTTATCTTTGAAGTATATGTGTATATGTTTAGAATTTTTTCGAGAATAAAACCAAATGTTTTTCGTAGCTTCTGATGATGATGACAATTTAGCCATAGGCTATTTTTTACTTTCTAAATTTACAAAATAATGTTGGTCTAATTTTTTTTTTGTTCTGTTTTTTTTTTTGTATTTTTTTACATTTCATTACCAAACTTTAAAAATAAAAATTTTTTTTAAAAGCTTCCATTGGCGAATTTTTATGTTCTTCTTTTTCTTTTGTATATAAAATGTCGCCGGAAGGATCAAAAACCTTCAAAATATTTTCTCTTTGTTATTAACAAATATATGTATGTATGTATATGTATGTATATCTATGTACCTATATATTTAAATTCATATGTATAATTTAAACTCCCCGGAATCAAATTGCGACTCAAAATAAAAATAAAATATAAATAAAATGAAATTTTTTTTTTATATATTCGTGGTTTTAAATAATAAATTTGCATATTTCCCAATTTTAAGCCGATTATTCAACCAAAAAACAACTAATATTCAATTTATCCGAAAAGTTTCAGGAAATAGTTATTAATTTATAAATTAAACTATTTTCAGTATTGGGCTATTCCGATGACCTCTCAGAGTATTCTATTTTAATATTATATTCTAAGTTTGAACAACATTGCCAGAGTAGATCTTGTCACTAGTATCGTATCCGATTTTTCTTAACCCCCATAATCCCAGAATTCTAATTTATATTCCTATCCTCGAAACCAAGCTGTACATTTATATCACATATCCAATCCATTCGTAAAGTTTAGTTGAAAAACAGTTGTGTTTTTGGTGGGTTAAAGTCACACACAATCGTCCGAAACTACGCACAGTTCCAATAAGTGGATTTCGAAGTTTTTTATGTCTTTTGTAAAGAAATAAGAGATCCTCACTGGATTTTTACTGAATCCTGTCATTCTATTCTAACACTTTTAAAGCTATAAAATACTTAATTGCAAGTTAAAGAAAACAAAGTTCTACAGAAATATATTTAGTCGAATTTTGTCAAATAGTAGAAGGCTTAAGAATATATTTATAGTAAGTCTCCTCCATCCAATACTAAAAATGTACGAAGTTCAGAATACAAAACGAATTTTAGCTGGACATTTTAAAAAAAGTCCTTCCTAATAGGATTTTTTTTTTTTCAAAAAATTTATAACAGACAGGGTACTGGGTAATAAAATACAACACGTGTACACTATATAATAAAACTTTTTGGTTTCCTCTAAGGCTATTTAACTTGCACGGGTTTTTATATTATCATTGTCTTTTTTCTTGTTATTCTTATTGTTTTTTTTTGTTTTATTTTTAAAGTGAAAATTTTACCCAAGCGATTTTATTTCATCCAAACAACAAAAAAGTAATAAAAAATTCAGAAATATTTAAATTTCAACTTTTTATTCTTAGTTTCTTATCATAAAATGAGAAATTGTCCTATTAATAATTTAAAATGGAGGTTCGGTTTATAAATTTAAATATTAATCTTAAAAAAAAGTAAATTTTGTAAACAATAAACAATGTTAACGATAGGTACTTAAATATCTTAACAGATTATATTAAGATTGACAACATGGTTTTAATATATATGTATAACTTTTTATATTAACTAAAAACATTTGTTTTACTCTAGTTGAAAATCTTTTAATTTAATTGAACCCTTTTTAATTTAATAGATTTATATCAGTTCAAAAAAATTTAACAATTCTTAATAATAATTTGAAACAATAGTTTTCTTAATTAAATTTCAAAAAATTTTAAATTCCTATAAGATTGGAAGATTTTTTTTTAAAACTAAATTTCTTTGCATTAGTTAACACAGTGCTTCCCTCCTTCACTCATATATTTAATGCGATTATTTACATAAATTTATTTCGTATTTCATTGATCTTTAAGTGAAAAAATCAATTATAACAATTCAAAAAATTGCACCCACACAGAAATTAACATTATTTCTTTGATTTGCAAACAGACATTACAAACGTTTCAACCACATCATAATACAAATTTTATGTAGGCCGAAATGTGGGCGAAATTTTCTGCATAATTTAAATGTGAACTAAAATGATGTCATCATAAAGAAGTTTTTTACTAATTAACTAATAATGACTCTTGTAATTTTAATAATTGCAAAGTGCATTATAATTTCATGTAATCATTTGAATTAAAATTTCAAAATTTCATTCTATTAAACCGCGTGTGTAAGGATTTACTGTTTTCACGATATTTTATTTTTTGAAACTCTCAAAAAAAATACGAGAGGAAGATTCAAAAGTTGGTAGAGGCTTGAAAATTAAATTTTAAATTAGGGTCCAATACATGTTACGTATGAAAAAATTAATAGGGTTTCCAGAATTGAAGACAAACCTAGAGTTCTAAAAAATTTTTCACCATGTGTTTGTACGGAATCCCCTACTTTATTAAATGCTCTGTTGCTGACTCATTGTACATGAAAAAAAAGTTAAATGGAATTTCGTAGTTTGTCATAAAATTACTATGGCACCATATGGAACACGTGTATATGAAAAAGTAAATATAAAAATTCTTAAGTAGAATTTTAGAAGTGGTCATGAAATCCGATATTGTTATACGAAATAAAGAGAGATTTTAAGAGACGAGATTTTTAAACAAGGGATTTCGAAGCCAACCAGTTCTTACCATCTGAAAAACTATATACATAT
The DNA here is from genome assembly GCA_963082915.1 of Dolichopus griseipennis. Taxonomy (NCBI): domain Eukaryota; kingdom Metazoa; phylum Arthropoda; class Insecta; order Diptera; family Dolichopodidae; genus Dolichopus; species Dolichopus griseipennis. Next base: position 56,395,509 of record OY720441.1, read on the forward strand.
CTAAATGTTTAACTGAAAAAAGGTGATAAAGTTTATATCATAATTGATTCTTTTAGTCATGTCAGCTCTCAATTATAACATTCCATACTCACTGCTGTTAACATTTTTCAACCAATATTTCCCCACAAATTTTATTACAAACTAATTACCCTATTACAAGATTTAATTTCAATTTATTCTCAATTACTAATTTAATACTAGTTTAATACTAGCAACATTATGATCCCTAACTAAAATACTGCCCATCAACACCACTTTAAAAATTCTACTAACTTAATATTAATATTAAATTTCTTTTGAAAAATTTTTAAATATTTTTCTCTTAAAGTTCATGACATTTTTTTAATTTACATCAAAAAAATTACCTTGAACTTCATCATATTTTTCACTCATATTTTTGTATTACAAATTCTGTTATACTGGAGTTCTGAATTCCGTTAAAAATCGACCACCATTTTGTGAAAAATTACAATTTTTGTGACAGTTAATTTAAAATAAAATTGAAGGTAATTAAATTTGAATTGTTTTCTAAATAAAACTAAAAAAAACACTTTTTTATAACAGCCATTCCTACTACTACTAATACCTAGAATTACTTTATATACATATACAGTAATACATACATAAAAACAATACAACTATCATTTAACAGAGATTTAATAATCAAATTAACACCAGATATCATTTTCATTAAAAAAAAAAAACAACCTAAGCTAATTGACAATGGAAGTGGCGTTATAAAAATAAAATTTTGAAAAAAAAAAATCCCTTGAAAACTTGGAAATTAAAAACTTGAAAGAAAAACAAAAAATTTTCAGAAATTGACTGACGTAGACGACAGTATCAGTTTACTCTTAATTTTCAAACTACGACAAAAATTGAAAAATAAAACTTTTTGGACAAAATTTTTTTTTTTTTTGAAAAAAAACTCTTAAAACTCTTCTCAATTTTCATCTGTATACTTTTCAATTAAAATGAAAATTGATATCCTAAGATAAATATTTTATTTTTCTTCTTTTTATTTTTTCTTAAGAAAAATTTCCATTTTTCTTGAAATTTTAGAAGATTTTCAAAATGTTTTGAAAATAATTTGCTTATATAGATTTGTTTTGTCCGTCCGTCCTTGTGTTTTCAAAATTTTTACAACGTTTTGAAATTAAAATAAGAAATTTTAAAAACCGATAGCTATTGAAGTTTTTTTTCTTTTGTGCAGCCCCGATACGGGTGGGCGGAGCTACAGCCTCCCAGAGTGTGATAATGCTCTATATTTAAATTGTTATAACAAATTTTCAACTTGAAAACGCTCAAGAATAGTTGGTTTTGAAAGCTTTATAACTACATATCATAGAATTTTTTAAGGTTGCCAACCAGAACAGTAATTTACCGTTATTCTTAATAAAATTTTTTGAAAATTCTTAACCCCTTAAATTTTTTGAACATTTTGAGTTAAAGTAACAAATTAGAAACTTAAAATCTTGAGTGGATTTTAATATTAGAAATAGGGATTAAATATTTTAGGAAAACTACTTAGTATGGCCCTCCGATTAGGAGTTATAAAAGCTCAAAAGTTGGATGTTTTATTTTTTAAACACCTGTAATTTGAATTCAAAGTCGTTTTTATGTACAAAATCTAAGCTCCAACATTGCATTTTTATACAATCCAAAACATTTATTATGGAAAATTGTTGTCAATTTAAAAATGTGGTTTTTTAAAAACCCTTAATTTTTTTTCATTACTTTTTTTTATGTTTTGGTTGAAAATTTTTTTTTTAAATTTTTTTCAATGTTATTTTTTTCTTTTTAAAGCTATCCTTGTTTTATTCGTCGTTCAAACTTGATGCAATGAAAAGTGTTCCTATTTCCATATTCTTTCCATATCGTCCTTCTTCGAGAAAAAATAATTTGAAAATAACAATAATAGTATAAAAATAAATTTTTATAAAATTGTAGGTTCCATCTTAATTTATTTAAAAATATAATGAAAAATAAAAAAAAAAACTTTAAAAAATTAAAAAAATAAGGGCGATGCAATTTCTATAAGCTCAAAATAAAAGTTTGTAGACAGTTTGTTGGGTTATTTTTTTCTTAAAATTAATCAATTTCAATTTATGCAACAAAATTTTATAGAATATTTGTTACAAACTTGATCCCTTAAAAAATATATTTTTTAAATATTTTCAATAATTTGTTTTGCAATTGATACTTGTGTCACAGGATCTTATAACTTAAGTTGAATTATTAAGAGTTTCAACAGCTGCAGATTAAAAGATTATGAAAAACTTACTTAAAAAAATTGTATTAAAACTGGTAACTTGTTCAAAATAAAAGATTAAGTCTAAGACTTTGTTTAAGTATGTTCTTAAATCTTTGAAATTCATTTCACTATTTTATCATTTAATCAGAAATCGCATGTAAAGCCAAAGTGGTCGAACCCTTTTAAAAAAATGTTATTTTTGGATAAATGCATAATCCTTAGGACAATATTGGTTGCATCTGTTGTATTTTTTTTAGCCTAACCTTAAGGCTTTTTATAATTTTTTTGTGGATTAAGCTTTTGGTTCTAAGCTCCAATTCTGAAAAACACTAGTAGACATACTAAATCAAACTCTAAAATGCGCTCAATTTTCAATTCAAAATCTCTCATACATTTCAACAAATTTGAATTTTTACGTATTTGAAACCAATGAAATCTCTTTTTTACTAAGAGACAAAGCCCTTAGCTTAGGATTACTCTAAATGACGCCAACTTACATTTTTACTTACAGTTTTTGGGAATTAAAAAAAAAACTAGTCTAACAACAACTCTATAAACACGATGACACGCTCTCGTCCAAGATAAAAGATTCACCGTTAAATCTGTTTGATTTATAAGTCTTAGGTCTCATAACAATATTTAAGAAAATCTCTTAGTAAGAACAAATGAAAATTTTTTTATTGAATTTAAGGTGAAGCTTTGAAAAAGTTTTTTTCAAAAATTGTGTTTTTTTGAAAAGCTTTTAAGTGGTACCTAACAGTAAGTTTTAGTTCAAGTAAATTAAATTTTGAAAAGTACACAAAAAAAAAAAAAAAAACAATGAAAATAATAAAAAAAAAATCATGTCGTCACAATTTTTCTTACTATTTTATTTATTTTATCAGTAATTTTTCTTATTAGATTTTCTTTCCTTAACTTTTTCCATTAAGTGCAAAATGTGAAATTGTTTTTGTTTTTTTTCGTTTTAACTGAATAACGGACGATCACGACTCTATTTTCATCTCTACAAAAAGCCAAATATGAATATTTTTTTTTTGTTTTATTTGTTTTTATTTTTTTCATTTACTTTCCATAGTATTATAGTTGTGCTTTTGTAAACTAATTGAAAAACTTTTTTTTTTTTTATTTGTTTTATTTTTTACTTTTTTCGTTTTTTTATTTTTTTTTGTAACTACTGTGTGTTGTATTGCATGACAAACTCTACACAGCTTTTTAATTTTAATCATTTATTTTTTATTCTTATTTTTTTTTTAAATAAAGAAATTTTTGTACTGTGAACACCAGATTCTGACAGTGCATATATACCTACGTCTTGTGCATTAAGTTATACTGGAAATTGTTCTTAAAACAATTTTTTTTTT